>JAVRKA010000672.1:0-67421 GCA_034508555.1 Venustoraphidia nigricollis
AGGCATTTCAAATATAGGTGCCGATAGGCATTTCAGATGTAGTTTCCGATAGGCATTTCAAAAATAGGTGTCGATAGGCATTTCAGATATAGGTGTCGATAGGCATTTCAGATATAGGTGTCGATAGGCATTTCAGATATAGGTGTCGATAGATATTTCAGATATAGGTGTCGATAGGCATTTCAGATATAGGTGTATATAGGCATTTCAGATATAGGTGTCGATAGGCATTTCAGATATAGGTGTCGATAGGCATTTCAGATATAGGTGCCGATAGGCATTTCAGATATAGTTGCCGATTGGCATTTTAAAAATAGGTGCCGATAGGCATTTCAGATAAAGAAGCCGATAGACATTTCAAATATAGGTGCCGATAGGCATTCCAGATATGGTTGCCGATAGGCATTTTAAATATAGGTGCTGATAGGCATTTCAGATGTAGTTTCCGATAGGCATTTCAAAAATAGGTGTCGATAGGCATTTCAGATATAGGTGTCGATAAGCATTTCAGATATAGGTGTCGATAGGCATTTCAGATATAGGTGTCGATAGGCATTTCAGATATAAGTGTCGATAGGCATTTCAGATATAGGTGTCGATAGGCATTTCAGATATAGGTGCCGATAGGCATTTCAGATATAGTTGCCGATTGGCATTTTAAAAATAGGTGCCGATAGGCATTTCAGATATAGAAGCCGATAGGCATTTCAAATATAGGTGCCGATAGGCGTTCCAGATATGGTTGCCGATAGGCATTTCAAATATAGGTGCTGATAGGCATTTCAGATTTAGTTTCCGATAGGCATTTCAAAAATAGGTGTCGATAGGCATTTCAGATATAGGTGTCGATAGGCATTTCAGATATAGGTGTCGATAGGCATTTCAGATATAGGTGTCGATAGGCATTTCAGATATAGGTGTCGATAGGCATTTCAGATATAGGTGTCGATAGGCATTTCAGATATAGGTGTCGATAGGCATTTCAGATATAGGTGTCGATAGGCATTTCAGATATAGGTGTCGATAGGCATTTCAGATATAGGTGCCGATAGGCATTTCAGATATAGTGTCCGATTGGCATTTTAAAAATAAGTGCCGATAGGCATTTCAGATATAGAAGCCGATAGGCATTTCAAATATAGGTGCCGATAGGCATTCCAGATATGGTTGCCGATTGGCATTTTAAAAATAGGTGCTGATAGGCATTTCAGATGTAGTTTCCGATAGGCATTTCAAAAATAGGTGTCGATAGGCATTTCAGATATAGGTGTCGATAGGCATTTCAGATATAGGTGTCGATAGGCATTTCAGATATAGGTGTCGATAGGCATTTCAGATATAGGTGTCGATAGGCATTTCAGATATAGGTGTCGATAGGCATTTCAGATATAGGTGTCGATAGGCATTTCAGATATAGGTGTCGATAGGCATTTCAGATATAGGTGCCGATAGGCATTTCAGATATGGTTGCCGATAGGCATTTCAAATATAGGTGCTGATAGGCATTTCTGATGTAGTTTCCGATAGGCATTTCAAAAATAGGTGTCGATAGGCATTTCAGATATAGGTGTCGATAGGCATTTCAGATATAGGTGTCGATAGGCATTTCAGATATAGGTGCCGATAGGCATTTCAGATATAGGTGTCGATAGGCATTTCAGATATAGGTGCCGATAGGCATTTCAGATATGGTTGCCGATAGGCATTTCAAATATAGGTGCTGATAGGCATTTCAGATGTAGTTTCCGATAGGCATTTCAAAAATAGGTGTCGATAGGCATTTCAGATATAGGTGTCGATAGGCATTTCAGATATAGGTGTCGATAGGCATTTCAGATATAGGTGTCGATAGGCATTTCAGATATAGGTGTCGATAGGCATTTCAGATATAGGTGTCGATAGGCATTTCAGATATAGGTGCCGATAGGCATTTCAGATATAGTTGCCGATTGGCATTTTAAAAATAGGTGCCGATAGGCATTTCAGATATAGGTGCCGATAGGCATTTCAGATATAGGTGTCGATAGGCATTTCAGATATAGGTGTCGATAGGCATTTCAGATATAGGTGTCGATAGGCATTTCAGATATAGGTGTCGATAGGCATTTCAGATATAGGTGTCGATAGGCATTTCAGATATAGGTGTCGATAGGCATTTCAGATATAGGTGCCGATAGGCATTTCAGATATGGTTGCCGATAGGCATTTCAAATATAGGTGCTGATAGGCATTTCAGATGTAGTTTCCGATAGGCATTTCAAAAATAGGTGTCGATAGGCATTTCAGATATAGGTGTCGATAGGCATTTCAGATATAGGTGTCGATAGGCATTTCAGATATAGGTGTCGATAGGCATTTCAGATATAGGTGTCGATAGGCATTTCAGATATAGGTGTCGATAGGCATTTCAGATATAGGTGTCGATAGGCATTTCAGATATAGGTGTCGATAGGCATTTCAGATATAGGTGTCGATAGGCATTTCAGATATAGGTGTCGATAGGCATTTCAGATATAGGTGCCGATAGGCATTTCAGATATGGTTGCCGATAGGCATTTCAAATATAGGTGCTGATAGGCATTTCAGATGTAGTTTCCGATAGGCATTTCAAAAATAGGTGTCGATAGGCATTTCAGATATAGGTGTCGATAGGCATTTCAGATATAGGTGTCGATAGGCATTTCAGATATAGGTGTCGATAGGAATATCAGATATAGGTGTCGATAGGCATTTCAGATATAGGTGTCGATAGGCATTTCAGATATAGGTGTCGATAGGCATTTCAGATATAGGTGTCGATAGGCATTTCAGATATAGGTGTCGATAGGCATTTCAGATATAGGTGCCGATAGGCATTTCAGATATAGTTGCCGATTGGCATTTTAAAAATAGGTGCCGATAGGCATTTCAGATATAGAAGCCGATAGGCATTTCAAATATAGGTGCCGATAGGCATTACAGATATGGTTGCCGATAGGCATTTCAAATATAGGTGCTGATAGGCATTTCAGATGTAGTTTCCGATAGGCATTTCAAAAATAGGTGTCGATAGGCATTTCAGATATAGGTGTCGATAGGCATTTCAGATATAGGTGTCGATAGGCATTTCAGATATAGGTGTCGATAGGCATTTCAGATATAGGTGTCGATAGGCATTTCAGATATAGGTGTCGATAGGCATTTCAGATATAGGTGCCGATAGGCATTTCAGATATAGTTGCCGATTGGCATTTTAAAAATAGGTGCCGATAGGCATTTCAGATATAGAAGCCGATAGGCATTTCAAATATAGGTGCCGATAGGCATTCCAGATATGTTTGCCGATAGGCATTTCAAATATAGGTGCTGATAGGCGTTTCAGATGTAGTTTCCGATAGGCATTTCAAAAATAGGTGTCGATAGGCATTTCAGATATAGGTGTCGATAGGCATTTCAGATATAGGTGTCGATAGGCATTTCAGATATAGGTGTCGATAGGCATTTCAGATATAGGTGTCGATAGGCATTTCAGATATAGGTGTCGATAGGCATTTCAGATATAGGTGTCGATAGGCATTTCAGATATAGGTGCCGATAGGCATTTCAGCTGATATAGTTGCCGATTGGCATTTTAAAAATTGGTGCCGATAGGCATTTCAGATATAGAAGCCGATAGGCATTTCAAATATAGGTGCCGATAGGCATTCCAGATATGGTTGCCGATAGGCATTTCAAATATAGGTGCTGATAGGCATTTCAGATGTAGTTTCCGATAGGCATTTCAAAAATAGGTGTCGATAGGCATTTCAGATATAGGTATCGATAGGCATTTCAGATATAGGTGTCGATAGGCATTTCAGATATAGGTGTCGATAGGCATTTCAGATATGGGTGTCGATAAGCATTTCAGATATAGGTGTCGATAGGCATTTCAGATATAGGTGTCGATAGGCATTTCAAATATAGGTGTCGATAGGCATTTCAGATATAGGTGCCGATAGGCATTTCAGATATAGTTGCCGATTGGCATTTTAAAAATAGGTGCCGATAGGCATTTCAGATATAGAAGCCGATAGGCATTTCAAATATAGGTGCCGATAGGCATTCCAGATTTGGTTGCCGATAGGCATTTCAAATATCGGTGCTGATAGGCATTTCAGATGTAGTTTCCGATAGGCATTTCAAAAATAGGTGACGATAGGCATTTCAGATATAGGTGTCGATAGGCATTTCAGATATAGAAGCCGATAGGCATTTCAAATATAGGTGCCGATAGGCATTACAGATATGGTTGCCGATAGGCATTTCAAATATAGGTGCTGATAGGCATTTCAGATGTAGTTTCCGATAGGCATTTCAAAAATAGGTGTCGATAGGCATTTCAGATATAGGTGTCGATAGGCATTTCAGATATAGGTGTCGATAGGCATTTCAGATATAGGTGTCGATAGGCATTTCAGATATAGGTGTCGATAGGCATTTCAGATATAGGTGTCGATAGGCATTTCAGATATAGGTGCCGATAGGCATTTCAGATATAGTTGCCGATTGGCATTTTAAAAATAGGTGCCGATAGGCATTTCAGATATAGAAGCCGATAGGCATTTCAAATATAGGTGCCGATAGGCATTCCAGATATGTTTGCCGATAGGCATTTCAAATATAGGTGCTGATAGGCGTTTCAGATGTAGTTTCCGATAGGCATTTCAAAAATAGGTGTCGATAGGCATTTCAGATATAGGTGTCGATAGGCATTTCAGATATAGGTGTCGATAGGCATTTCAGATATAGGTGTCGATAGGCATTTCAGATATAGGTGTCGATAGGCATTTCAGATATAGGTGTCGATAGGCATTTCAGATATAGGTGTCGATAGGCATTTCAGATATAGGTGCCGATAGGCATTTCAGCTGATATAGTTGCCGATTGGCATTTTAAAAATTGGTGCCGATAGGCATTTCAGATATAGAAGCCGATAGGCATTTCAAATATAGGTGCCGATAGGCATTCCAGATATGGTTGCCGATAGGCATTTCAAATATAGGTGCTGATAGGCATTTCAGATGTAGTTTCCGATAGGCATTTCAAAAATAGGTGTCGATAGGCATTTCAGATATAGGTATCGATAGGCATTTCAGATATAGGTGTCGATAGGCATTTCAGATATAGGTGTCGATAGGCATTTCAGATATGGGTGTCGATAAGCATTTCAGATATAGGTGTCGATAGGCATTTCAGATATAGGTGTCGATAGGCATTTCAGATATAGGTGTCGATAGGCATTTCAGATATAGGTGCCGATAGGCATTTCAGATATAGTTGCCGATTGGCATTTTAAAAATAGGTGCCGATAGGCATTTCAGATATAGAAGCCGATAGGCATTTCAAATATAGGTGCCGATAGGCATTCCAGATTTGGTTGCCGATAGGCATTTCAAATATCGGTGCTGATAGGCATTTCAGATGTAGTTTCCGATAGGCATTTCAAAAATAGGTGACGATAGGCATTTCAGATATAGGTGTCGATAGGCATTTCAGATATAGGTGTCGATAGGCATTTCAGATATAGGTGTCGATAGGGATTTCAGATATAGGTGTCGATAGGCATTTCAGATATAGGTGTCGATAGGCATTTCAGATATAGGTGTCGATAGGCATTTCAGATATAGGTGTCGATAGGCATTTCAGATATAGGAGTCGATAGGCATTTCAGATATAGGTGTCCATAGGCATTTCAGATATAGGTGTCGATAGGCATTTCAGATATAGGTGCCGATAGGCATTTCAGATATAGTTGCCGATTGGCATTTTAAAAATAGGTGCCGATAGGCATTTCAGATATAGAAGCCGATAGGCATTTCAAATATAGGTGCCGATAGGCATTTCAGATGTAGTTTCCGATAGGCATTTCAAAAATAGGTGTCGATAGGCATTTCAGATATAGGTGTCGATAGGCATTTCAGATATAGGTGTCGATAGGCATTTCAGATATAGGTGTCGATAGGCATTTCAGATATAGGTGTCGATAGGCATTTCAGAAATAGGTGTCGATAGGCATTTCAGATATAGGTGTCGATAGGCATTTCAGATATAGGTGCCGATAGGCATTTCAGATATAGTTGCCGATTGGCATTTTAAAAATAGGTGCCGATAGGCATTTCAGATATAGAAGCCGATAGGCATTTCAAATATAGGTGCCGATAGGCATTCCAGATATGGTTGCCGATAGGCATTTTAAATATAGGTGCTGATAGGCATTTCAGATGTAGTTTCCGATAGGCATTTCAAAAATAGGTGTCGATAGGCATTTCAGATATAGGTGTCGATAGGCATTTCAGATATAGGTGTCGATAGGCATTTCAGATATAGGTGTCGATAGGCATTTCAGATATAGGTGTCGATAGGCATTTCAGATATACGTGTCGATAGGCATTTCAGATATAGGTGTCGATAGGCATTTCAGATATAGGTGTCGATAGGCATTTCAGATATAGGTGTCGATAGGCATTTCAGATATAGGTGCCGATAGGCATTTCAGATATAGTTGCCGATTGGCATTTTTAAAATAGGTGCCGATAGGCATTTCAGATATAGAAGCCGATAGGCATTTCAAATATAGGTGCCGATAGGCATTCCAGATATGGTTGCCGATAGGCATTTCAAATATAGGTGCTGATAGGCATTTCAGATGTAGTTTCCGATAGGCATTTCAAAAATAGGTGTCGATAGGCATTTCAGATATAGGTGTCGATAGGCATTTCAGATATAGATGTCGATAGGCATTTCAGATATAGGGGTCGAAGGGCATTTCAGATATAGGTGTCGATAGGCATTTCAGATATAGGTGTCGATAGGGATTTCAGATATAGGTGCCGATAGGCATTTCAGATATAGTTGCCGATTGGCATTTTAAAAATAGGTGCCGATAGGCATTTCAGATATAGAAGCCGATAGGCATTTCAAATATAGGTGCCGATAGGCATTCCAGATATGGTTGCCGATAGGCATTTTAAATATAGGTGCTGATAGGCATTTCAGATGTAGTTTCCGATAGGCATTTCAAAAATAGGTGTCGATAGGCATTTCAGATATAGGTGTCGATAGGCATTTCAGATATAGGTGTCGATAGGCATTTCAGATATAGGTGTCGATAGGCATTTCAGATATAGGTGTCGATAGGCATTTCAGATATAGGTGTCGATAGGCATTTCAGATATAGGTGTCGATAAGCATTTCAGATATAGGTGTCGATAGGCATTTCAGATATAGGTGTCGATAGGCATTTCAGATATAGGTGCCGATAGGCATTTCAGATATAGTTGCCGAATGGCATTTTAAAAATAGGTGCCGATAGGCATTTCAGATATAGAAGCCGATAGGCATTTCAAATATAGGTGCCGATAGGCATTCCAGATATGGTTGCCGATAGGCATTTCAAATATAGGTGCTGATAGGCATTTCAGATGTAGTTTCCGATAGGCATTTCAAAAATAGGTGTCGATAGGCATTTCAGATATAGGTGTCGATAGGCATTTCAGATATAGGTGTCGATAGGCATTTCAGATATAGGTGTCGATAGGCATTTCAGATATAGGTGTCGATAGGCATTTCAGATATAGGTGTCGATAGGCATTTCAGATATAGGTGTCGATAGGCATTTCAGATATAGGTGTCGATAGGCATTTCAGATATAGGTGTCGATAGGCATTTCAGATATAGGTGCCGATAGGCATTTCAGATATAGTTGCCGATTGGCATTTTAAAAATAGGTGCCGATAGGCATTTCAGATATAGAAGCCGATAGGCATTTCAAATATAGGTGCCGATAGGCATTCCAGATATGGTTGCCGATAGGCATTTCAAATATAGGTGCTGATAGGCATTTCAGATGTAGTTTCCGATAGGCATTTCAAAAATAGGTGTCGATAGGCATTTCAGATATAGGTGTCGATAGGCATTTCAGATATAGGTGTCGATAGGCATTTCAGATATAGGTGTCGATAGGCATTTCAGATATAGGTGTCGATAGGCATTTCAGATATAGGTGTCGATAGGCATTTCAGATATAGGTGCCGATAGGCATTTCAGATATAGTTGCCGATTAGCATTTTAAATATAGGTGCCGATAGGCATTTCAGATATTGAAGCCGATAGGCATTTAAAATATAGGTGCCGATAGGCATTCCAGATATGGTTGCCGATAGGCATTTCAAATATAGGTGCTGATAGGCATTTCAGATGTAGTTTCCGATAGGCATTTCAAAAATAGGTGTCGATAAGCATTTCAGATATAGGTGTCGATAGGCATTTCAGATATAGGTGTCGATAGGCATTTCAGATATAGGTGTCGATAGGCATTTCAGATATAGGTGTCGATAGGCATTTCAGATATAGGTGTCGATAGGCATTTCAGATATAGGTGTCGATAGGCATTTCAGATATAAGTGTCGATAGGCATTTCAGATATAGGTGCCGATAGGCATTTCAGATATAGTTGCCGATTGGCATTTTAAAAATAGGTGCCGATAGGCATTTCAGATATAGAAGCCGATAGGCATTTCAAATATAGGTGCCGATAGGCATTCCAGATATGGTTGCCGATAGGCATTTCAAATATAGGTGCTGATAGGCTTTTCAGATGTAGTTTCCGAAAGGCATTTCAAAAATAGGTGTCGATAGGCATTTCAGATATAGGTGTCGATAGGCATTTCAGATATAGGTGTCGATAGGCATTTCAGATATAGGTGTCGATAGGCATTTCAGATATAGGTGTCGATAGGCATTTCAGATATAGGTGTCGATAGGCATTTCAGATATAGGTGTCGATAGGCATTTCAGATATAGGTGTCGATAGGCATTTCAGATATAGGTGCCGATAGGCATTTCAGATATAGTTGCCGATTGGCATTTTAAAAATAGGTGCCGATAGGCATTTCAGATATAGAAGCCGATAGGCATTTCAAATATAGGTGCCGATAGGCATTCCAGATATGGTTGCCGATAGGCATTTCAAATATAGGTGCTGATAGGCATTTCAGATGTAGTTTCCGATAGGCACTTCAAAAATAGGTGTCGATAGGCATTTCAGATATAGGTGTCGATAGGCATTTCAGATATAGGTGTCGATAGGCATTTCAGATATAGGTGTCGATAGGCATTTCAGATATAGGTGTCGATAGGCATTTCAGATATAGGTGTCGATAGGCATTTCAGATATAGGTGTCGATAGGCATTTCAGATATAGGTGTCGATAGGCATTTCAGATATAGGTGCCGATAGGCATTCCAGATATAGAAGCCGATAGGCATTTCAAATATAGGTGCCGATAGGCATTCCAGATATGGTTGTCGATAGGCATTTCAAATATAGGTGCTGATAGGCATTTCAGATGTAGTTTCCGATAGGCATTTCAAAAATAGGTGTCGATAGGCATTTCAGATATAGGTGTCGATAGGCATTTCAGATAAAGGTGTCGATAGGCATTACAGATATAGGTGTCGATAGGCATTTCAGATATAGGTGTCGATAGGCATTTCAGATATAGGTGTCGATAGGCATTTCAGATATAGGTGTCGATAGGCATTTCAGATATAGGTGTCGATAGGCATTTCAGATATAGGTGTCGATAGACATTTCAGATATAGGTGTCGATAGGCATTTCAGATATAGGTGTCGATAGGCATTTTAGATGTAGGTGTCGATAGGCATTTCAGATATAGGTGTCGATAAGCATTTCAGATATAGGTGCCGATAGGCATTTCAGATATAGTTGCCGATTGGCATTTTAAAAATAGGTGCCGATAGGCATTTCAGATATAGAAGCCGATAGGCATTTCAAATATAGGTGCCGATAGGCATTCCAGATATGGTTGCCGATAGGCATTTCAAATATAGGTGCTGATAGGCATTTCAGATGTAGTTTAAGATAGGCATTTCAAAAATAGGTGTCGATAGGCTTTTCAGATATAGGTGTCGATAGGCATTTCAGATATAGGTGTCGATAGGCATTTCAGATATAGGTGTCGATAGGCATTTCAGATATAGGTGTCGATAGGCATTTCAGATATAGGTGTCGATAGGCATTTCAGATATAGGTGTCGATAGGCATTTCAGAAATAGGTGTCGATAGGCATTTCAGATATAGGTGTCGATAGGCATTTCAGATATAGGTGCCGATAGGCATTTCAGATATAGTTGCCGATTGGCATTTTAAAAATAGGTGCCGATAGGCATTTCAGATATAGAAGCCGATAGGCATTTCAAATATAGGTGCCGATAGGCATTCCAGATATGGTTGCCGATAGGCATTTCAAATATAGGTGCTGATAGGCATTTCAGATGTAGTTTCCGATAGGCATTTCAAAAATAGGTGTCGATAGGCATTTCAGATATAGGTGTCGATAGGCATTTCAGATATAGGTGTCGATAGGCATTTCAGATATAGGTGTCGATAGGCATTTCAGATATAGGTGTCGATAGGCATTTCAGATATAAGTATCGATAGGCATTTCAGATATAGGTGTCGATAGGCATTTCAGATATAGGTGTCGATAGGCATTTCAGATATAGGTGTCGATAGGCATTTCAGATATAGGTGCCGATAGGCATTTAAAATATAGTTGCCGATTGGCATTTTAAAAATAGGTGCCGATAGACATTTCAGATATAGAAGCCGATAGGCATTTCAAATATATGTGCCGATAGGCATTCCAGATATGGTTGCCGATAGGCATTTCAAATATAGGTGCTGATAGGCATTTCAGATGTAGTTTCCGATAGGCATTTCAAAAATAGGTGTCGATAGGCATTTCAGATATAGGTGTCGATAGGCATTTCAGATATAGGTGTCGATAGGCATTTCAGATATAGGTGTCGATAGGCATTTCAGATATAGGTGTCGATAGGCATTTCAGATATAGGTGTCGATAGGCATTTCAGATATAGGTGTCGATAGGCATTTCAGATATAGGTGTCGATAGGCATTTCAGATATAGGTGCCGATAGGCATTTCAGATATAGTTGCCGATTGGCATTTTAAAAATAGGTGCCGATAGGCATTTCAGATATAGAAGCCGATAGGCATTTCAAATAGAGGTGCCGATAGGCATTCCAGATATGGTAGCCGATAGGCATTTCAAATATAGGTGCTGATAGGCATTTCAGATGTAGTTTCCGATAGGCATTTCAAAAATAGGTGTCGATAGGCATTTCAGATATAGGTGTCGATAGGCATTTCAGATATAGGTGTCGATAGGCATTTCAGATATAGGTGTCGATAGGCATTTCAGATATAGGTGTCGATAGGCATTTCAGATATAGGTGTCGATAGGCATTTCAGATATAGGTGTCGATAGGCATTTCAGATATAGGTGCCGATAGGCATTTCAGATATAGTTGCCGATTGGCATTTTAAAAATAGGTGCCGATAGGCATTTCAGATATAGAAGCCGATAGGCATTTCAAATATAGGTGCCGATAGGCATTCCAGATATGGTTGCCGATAGGCATTTCAAATATAGGTGCTGATAGGCATTTCAGATGTAGTTTCCGATAGGCATTTCAAAAATAGGTGTCGATAGGCATATCAGATATAGGTGTCGATAGGCATTTCAGATATAGGTGTCGATAGGCATTTCAGATATAGGTGTCGATAGGCATTTCAGATATAGGTGTCGATAGGCATTTCAGATATAGGTGTCGATAGGCATTTGAGATAAAGGTGTCGATAGGCATTTCAGATATAGGTGTCAATAGGCATTTCAGATATAGGTGTCGATAGGCATTTCAGATATAGGTGCCGATAGGCATTTCAGATATAGTTGCCGATTGGCATTTTAAAAATAGGTGCCGATAGGCATTTCAGATATAGAAGCCGATAGGCATTTCAAATATAGGTGCCGATAGGCATTCCAGATATGGTTGCCGATTGGCATTTCAAATATAGGTGCTGATAGGCATTTTAGATGTAGTTTCCGATAGGCATTTCAAAAATAGGTGTCGATAGGCATTTCAGATATAGGTGTCGATAGGCATTTCAGATATAGGTGTCGATAGGCATTTCAGATATAGGAGTCGATAGGCATCTCAGATATATGTGTCGATAGGCATTTCAGATATAGGTGTCGATAGGCATTTCAGATATAGGTGTCGATAGGCATTTCAGATATAGGTGTCGATAGGCATTTCAGATATAGGTGCCGATAGGCATTTCAGATATAGTTGCCGATTGGCATTTTAAAAATAGGTGCCGATAGGCATTTCAGATATAGAAGCCGATAGGCATTTCAAATATAGGTGCCGATAGGCATTCCAGATATGTTTGCCGATAGGCATTTCAAATATAGGTGCTGATAGGCATTTCAGATGTAGTTTCCGATAGGCATTTCAAAAATAGGTGTCGATAGGCATTTCAGATATAAGTGTCGATAGGCATTTCAGATATAGGTGTCGATAGGCATTTCAGATATAGGTGTCGATAGGTATTTCAGATATAGGTGTCGATAGGCATTTGAGATATAGGTGTCGATAGGCATTTCAGATATAGGTGTCGATAGGCATTTCAGATATAGGTGTCGATAGGCATTTCAGATATAGGTGCCGATAGGCATTTCAGATATAGTTGCCGATTGGCATTTTAAAAATAGGTGCCGATAGGCATTTCAGATATAGAAGCCGATAGGCATTTCAAATATAGGTGCCGATAGGCATTCCAGATATGGTTGCCGATTGGCATTTCAAATATAGGTGCTGATAGGCCTTTCAGATGTAGTTTCCGATAGGCATTTCAAAAATAGGTGTCGATAGGCATTTCAGATATAGGTGTCGATAGGCATTTCAGATATAGGTGTCGATAGGCATTTCAGATATAGGTGTCGATAGGCATTTCAGATATAGGTGTCGATAGGCATTTCAGATATAGGTGTCGATAGGCATTTCAGATATAGGTGTCGATAGGCATTTCAGATATAGGTGTCGATAGGCATTTCAAATATAGGTGCCGATAGGCATTTCAGATATAGTTGCCGATTGGCATTTTAAAAATAGGTGCCGATGGGCATTTCAGATATAGAAGCCGATAGGCATTTCAAATATAGGTGCCGATAGGCATTCCAGATATGGTTGCCGATAGGCATTTCAAATATAGGTGCTGATAGGCATTTCAGATGTAGTTTCCGATAGGCATTTCAAAAATAGGTGTCGATAGGCATTTCAGATATAGGTGTCGATAGGCATTTCAGATATAGGTGTCGATAGGCATTTCAGATATAGGTGTCTTTAGGCATATCAGATATAGGTGTCGATAGGCATTTCAGATATAGGTGTCGATAGGCATTTCAGATATAGGTGTCGATAGGCATTTCAGATATAGGTGTCGATAGGCATTTCAGATATAGGTGTCGATAGGCATTTCAGATATAGGTGCCGATAGGCATTTCAGATATAGTTGCCGATTGGCATTTTAAAAATAGGTGCCGATAGGCATTTCAGAAATAGAAGCCGATAGGCATTTCAAATATAGGTGCCGATAGGCATTCCAGATATGGTTGCCGATAGGCATTTCAAATAAAGGTGCTGATAGGCATTTCAGATGTAGTTTCCGATAGGCATTTCAAAAATAGGTGTCGATAGGCATTTCAGATATAGGTGTCGATAGGCATTTCAGATATAGGTGTCGATAGGCATTTCAGATATAGGTGTCGATAGGCATTTCAGATATAGGTGTCGATAGGCATTTCAGATATAGGTGTCGGTAGGCACTTCAGATATAGGTGTCGATAGGCATTTCAGATATAGGTGTCGATAGGCATTTCAGATATAGGTGCCGATAGGCATTTCAGATATAGTTGCCGATTGGCATTTTAAAAATAGGTGCCGATAGGCATTTCAGATATAGAAGCCGATAGGCATATCAAATATAGGTGCCGATAGGCATTCCAGATATGGTTGCCGATAGGCATTTCAAATATAGGTGCTGATAGGCATTTCAGATGTAGTTTCCGATAGGCATTTCAAAAATAGGTGTCGATAGGCATTTCAGATATAGGTGTCGATAGGCATTTCAGATATAGGTGTCGATAGGCATTTCAGATATAGGTGTCGATAGGCATTTCAGATATAGGTGTCGCAAGGCATTTCAGATATAGGTGTCGATAGGCATTTCAGATATAGGTGTCGATAGGCATTTCAGATATAGGTGTCGATAGGCATTTCAGATATAGGTGTCGATAAGCATTTCAGATATAGGTGCCGATAGGCATTTCAAATATAGTTGCCGATTGGCATTTTAAAAATAGGTGCCGATAGACATTTCAGATAAAGAAGCCGATAGGCATTTCAAATATATGTGCCGATAGGCATTCCAGATATGGTTGCCGATAGGCATTTCAAATATAGGTGCTGATAGGCATTTCAGATGTAGTTTCCGATAGGCATTTCAAAAATAGGTGTCGATAGGCATTTCAGATATAGGTGTCGATAGGCATTTCAGATATAGGTGTCGATAGGCATTTCAGATATAGGTGTCGATAGGCATTTCAGATATAGGTGTCGATAGGCATTTCAGATATAGGTGTCGATAGGCATTTCAGATATAGGTGTCGATAGGCATTTCAGATATAGGTGTCGATAGGCATTTCAGATATAGGTGTCGATAGGCATTTCAGATATAGGTGTCGATAGGCATTTCAGATATAGTTGCCGATTGGCATTTTAAAAATAGGTGCCGATAGACATTTCAGATAAAGAAGCCGATAGGCATTTCAAATATATGTGCAGATAGGCATTCCAGATATGGTTGCCGATAGGCATTTCAAATATAGGTGCTGATAGGCATTTCAGATGTAGTTTCCGATAGGCATTTCAAAAATAGGTGTCGATAGGCATTTCAGATATAGGTGTCGATAGGCATTTCAGATATAGGTGTCGATAGGCATTTCAGATATAGGTGTCGATAGGCATTTCAGATATAGGTGTCGATAGGCATTTCAGATATAGGTGTCGATAGGCATTTCAGATATAGGTGTCGATAGGCATTTCAGATATAGGTGTCGATAGGCATTTCAGATATAGGTGCCGATAGGCATTTCAGATATAGTTGCCGATTGGCATTTTAAAAATAGGTGCCGATAGGCATTTCAGATATAGAAGCCGATAGGCATTTCAAATAGAGGTGCCGATAGGCATTCCAGATATGGTTGCCGATAGGCATTTCAAATATAGGTGCTGATAGGCATTTCAGATGTAGTTTCCGATAGGCATTTCAAAAATAGGTGTCGATAAGCATTTCAGATATAGGTGTCGATAGGCATTTCAGATATAGGTGTCGATAGGCATTTCAGATATAGGTGTCGATAGGCATTTCAGATATACGTGTCGATAGGCATTTCAGATATAGGTGTCGATAGGCATTTCAGATATAGGTGTCGATAGGCATTTCAGATATAGGTGCCGATAGGCATTTCAGATATAGTTGCCGATTGGCATTTTAAAAATAGGTGCCGATAGGCATTTCAGATATAGAAGCCGATAGGCATATCAAATATAGGTGCCGATAGGCATTCCAGATATGGTTGCCGATAGGCATTTCAAATATAGGTGCTGATAGGCATTTCAGATGTAGTTTCCGATAGGCATTTCAAAAATAGGTGTCGATAGGCATTTCAGATATAGGTGTCGATAGGCATTTCAGATATAGGTGTCGATAGGCATTTCAGATATAGGTGTCGATAGGCATTTCAGATATAGGTGTCGCAAGGCATTTCAGATATAGGTGTCGATAGGCATTTCAGATATAGGTGTCGATAGGCATTTCAGATATAGGTGTCGATAGGCATTTCAGATATAGGTGCCGATAGGCATTTCAGATATAGTTGCCGATTGGCATTTTAAAAATAGGTGCCGATAGGCATTTCAGATATAGAAGCCGATAGGCATTTCAAATATAGGTGCCGATAGGCATTCCAGATATGGTTGCCGATAGGCATTTCAAATATAGGTGCTGATAGGCATTTCAGATGTAGTTTCCGATAGGCATTTCAAAAATAGGTGTCGATAGGCATTTCAGATATAGGTGTCGATAGGCATTTCAGATATAGGTGTCGATAGGCATTTCAGATATAGGTGTCGATAGGCATTTCAGATATAGGTGTCGATAGGCATTTCAGATATAGGTGTCGATAGGCATTTCAGATATAGGTGTCGATAGGCATTTCAGATATAGGTGTCGATAGGCATTTCAGATATAGGTGCCGATAGGCATTTCAGATATAGTTGCCGATTGGCATTTTAAAAATAGGTGCCGATAGGCATTTCAGATATAGAAGCCGATAGGCATTTCAAATATAGTTGCCGATAGGCATTCCAGATATGGTTGCCGATTGGCATTTCAAATATAGGTGCTGATAGGCATTTCAGATGTAGTTTCCGATAGGCATTTCAAAAATAAGTGTCGATAGGCATTTCAGATATACGTGTCGATAGGCATTTCACATATAGGTGTCGATAGGCATTTCAGATATAGGTGTCGATAGGCATTTCAGATATAGGTGTCGATAGGCATTTCAGATGTAGGTGTCGATAGGCATTTCAGATATAGGTGTCGATAGGCATTTCAGATATAGGTGTCGATAGGCATTTCAGATATAGGTGCCGATAGGCATTTCAGATATAGTTGCCGATTAGCATATTAAAAATAGGTGCCGATAGGCATTTCAGATATAGAAGCCGATAGGCATTTCAAATATAGGTGCCGATAGGCATTCCAGATATGGTTGCCGATAGGCATTTCAAATATAGGTGCTGATAGGCATTTCAGATGTAGTTTCCGATAGGCATTTCAAAAATAGGTGTCGATAGGCATTTCAGATATAGGTGTCGATAGGCATTTCAGATATAGGTGTCGATAGGCATTTCAGATATAGGTGTCGATAGGCATTTCAGTAATAGGTGTCGATAGGCAATTTAGATATAGGTGTCGATAGGCATTTCAGATATAGGTGTCGATAGGCATTTCAGATATAGGTGTCGATAGGCATTTCAGATATAGGTGTCGATAGGCATTTCAGATATAGGTGCCGATAGGCATTTAAGATATAGTTGCCGATTGGCATTTTAAAAATAGGTGCCGATAGGCATTTCAGATATAGAAGCCGATAGGCATTTCAAATATAGGTGCCGATAGGCATTCCAGATATGGTTGCCGATTGGCATTTCAAATATAGGTGCTGATAGGCATTTCAGATGTAGTTTCCGATAGGCATTTCAAAAATAGGTGTCGATAGGCATTTCAGATATAGGTGTCGATAGGCATTTCAGATATAGGTGTCGATAGGCATTTTAGATATAAGTGTCGATAGGCATTTCAGATATAGGTGTCGATAGGCATTTCAGATATAGGTGTCGATAGGCATTTCAGATATAGGTGTCGATAGGCATTTCAGATATAGGTGTCGATAGGCATTTCAGATATAGGTGCCGATAGGCATTTCAGATATAGTTGCCGATTGGCATTTTAAAAATAGGTGCCGATAGGCATTTCAGATATAGAAGCCGATAGGCATTTCAAATATAGGTGCCGATAGGCATTCCAGATATGGTTGCCGATAGGCATTTCAAATATAGGTGCTGATAGGCATTTCAGATGTAGTTTCTGATAGGCATTTCAAAAATAGGTGTCGATAGGCATTTCAGATATAGGTGTCGATAGGCATTTCAGATATAGGTGTCGATAGGCATTTCAGATATAGGTGTCCATAGGCATTTCAGATATAGGTGTCGATAGGCATTTCAGATATAGGTGTCGATAGGCATTTCAGATATAGGTGTCGATAGGCATTTCAGATATAGGTGTCGATAGGCATTTCAGATATAGGTGTCGATAGGCATTTCAGATATAGGTGCCGATAGGCATTTCGGATATATTTGCCGATTGGCATTTTAAAAATAAGTGCCGATAGGCATTTCAGATATAGAAGCCGATAGGCATTTCAAATATAGGTGCCGATAGGCATTCCAGATATGGTTGCCGATTGGCATTTCAAATATAGGTGCTGATAGGCATTTCAGATGTAGTTTCCGATAGGCATTTCAAAAATAGGTGTCAATAGGCATTTCAGATATAGGTGTCGATAGGCATTTCAGATATAGGTGTCGATAGGCATTTCAGATATAGGTGTCGATAGGCATTTCAGATATAGGTGCCGATAGGCATTTCAGATATAGTTGCCGATTAGAATTTTAAAAATATGTGCCGATAGGCATTTCAGATATAGAAGCCGATAGGCATTTCAAATATAGGTGCCGATAGGCATTCCAGATATGGTTGCCGATAAGCATTTCAACTAAAGGTGCTGATAGGCATTTCAGATGTAGTTTCCGATAGGCATTTCAAAAATAGGTGTCGATAGGCATTTCAGATATAGGTGTCGATAGGCATTTCAGATATAGGTGTCGATAGGCATTTCAGATATAGGTGTCGATAGGCATTTCAGATATAGGTGTCGATAGGCATTTCAGATATATGTGTCGATAGGCATTTCAGATATAGGTGTCGATAGGCATTTCAGATATAGGTGTCTATAGGCATTTCAGATATAGTTGCCGATTGGCATTTTAAAAATAGGTGCCGATAGGCATTTCAGATATAGAAGCCGATAGGCATTTCAAATATAGGTGCCGATAGGCATTCCAGATATGGTTGCCGATAGGCATTTCAAATATAGGTGCTGATAGGCATTTTAGATGTAGTTTCCGATAGGCATTTCAAAAATAGGTGTCGATAGGCATTTCAGATATAGGTGTCGATAGGCATTTCAGATATAGGTATCGATAGGCATTTCAGATATAGGTGTCGATAGGCATTTCAGATATAGGTGTCGATAGGCATTTCAGATATAGGTGTCAATAGGCATTTCAGATATAGGTGTCGATAGGCATTTCAGATATAGGTGCCGATAGGCATTTCAGATATAGTTGCCGATTGGCATTTTAAAAATAGGTGCCGATAGGCATTTCAGATATAGAAGCCGATAGGCATTTCAAATATAGGTGCCGATAGGCATTCCAGATATGGTTGCCGATTGGCATTTCAAATATAGGTGCTGATAGGCATTTCAGATGTAGTTTCCGATAGGCATTTCAAAAATAGGTGTCGATAGGCATTTCAGATATAGGTGTCGATAGGCATTTCAGATATAGGTGTCGATAGGCATTTCAGATATAGGTGTCGATAGGCATCTCAGATATAGGTGTCGATAGGCATTTCAGATATAGGTGTCAATAGGCATTTCAGATATAGGTGTCGATAGGCATTTCAGATATAGGTGTAGATAGGCATTTCAGATATAGGTGCCGATAGGCATTTCAGATATAGTTGCCGATTGGCATTTTTAAATTAGGTGCCGATAGGCATTTCAGATATAGAAGCCGATAGGCATTTCAAATATAGGTGCCGATAGGCATTCCAGTTATGGTTGCCGATAGGCATTTCAAATATAGGTGCTGATAGGCATTTCAGATGTAGTTTCCGATAGGCATTTCAAAAATAGGTGTCGATAGACATTTCAGATATAGGTGTCGATAGGCATTTCAGATATAGGTGTCGATAGGCATTTCAGATATAGGTGTCGATAGGCATTTCAGATATAGGTGTCAATAGGCATTTCAGATACAGGTGTCGATAGGCATTTCAGATATAGGTGTCGATGGGCATTTCAGATATAGGTGTCGATAGGCATTTCAGATATAGGTGTCGATAGGCATTTCAGATATAGGTGCCGATAGGCATTTCAGATATAGTTGCCGATTGGCATTTTAAAAATAGGTGTCGATAGGCATTTCAGATATAGAAGCCGATAGGCATTTCAAATATAGGTGCCGATAGGCATTCCAGATATGGTTGCCGATTGGCATTTCAAATATAGGTGCTGATAGGCATTTCAGATGTAGTTTCCGATAGGCATTTCAAAAATAGGTGTCGATAGGCATTTCAGATATAGGTGTCGATAGGCATTTCAGATATAGGTGTCGATAGGCATTTCAGATATAGGTGTCGATAGGCATTTCAGATATAGGTGTCGATAGGCATTTCAGATATAGGTGTCGATAGGCATTTCAGATATAGGTGTCGATAGGCTTTTCAGATATAGTTGCCGATAGGCATTTCAGATATAGTTGCCGATTGGCATTTTAAAAATAGGTGCCGATAGGCATTTCAGATATAGAAGCCGATAGGCATTTCAAATATAGGTGCCGATAGGCATTCCAGATATGGTTGCCGATAGGCATTTCAAATATAGGTGCTGATAGGCATTTCAGATGTAGTTTCCGATAGGCATTTCAAAAATAGGTGTCGATAGGCATTTCAGATATAGGTGTCGATAGGCATTTCAGATATAGGTGTGGATAGGCATTTCAGATATAGGTGTCGATAGGCATTTCAGATATAGGTGTCGATAGGCATTTCAGATATAGGTGTCGATAGGCATTTGAGATATAGGTGTCGATAGGCATTTCAGATATAGGTGTCGATAGGCATTTCAGATATAGGTGTCGATAGGCATTTCAGATATAGGTGACGATAGGCATTTCAGATATAGTTGCCGATTGGCATTTTAAAAATAGGTGCCGATAGGCATTTCAGATATAGAAGCCGATAGGCATTTCAAATATAGGTGCCGATAGGCATTCCAGATATGGTTGCCGATTGGCATTTCAAATATAGGTGCTGATAGGCATTTCAGATGTAGTTTCCGATAGGCATTTCAAAAAAAGGTGTCGATAGGCATTTCAGATATAGGTGTCGATAGGCATTTCAGATATAGGTGTCGATAGGCATTTCAGATATAGGTGTCGATAGGCATTTCAGATATAGGTGTCGATAGGCATTTCAGATATAGGTGTCGATAGGCATTTCAGATATAGGTGTCGATAGGCATTTCAGATATAGGTGTCGATAGGCATTTCATATATAAGTGCCGATAGGCATTTCAGATATAGTTGCCGATTGGCATTTTAAAAATAGGTGCCGATTGGCATTTCAGATATAGAAGCCGATAGGCATTTCAAATATAGGTGCCGATAGGCATTCCAGATATGGTTGCCGATAGGCATTTCAAATATAGGTGCTGATAGGCATTTCAGATGTAGTTTCCGATAGGCATTTCAAAAATAGGTGTCGATAGGCATTTCAGATATAGGTGTCGATAGGCATTTCAGATATAGGTGTCGATAGGCATTTCAGATATAGGTGTCGTTAGGCATATCAGATATAGGTGTCGATAGGCATTTCAGATATAGGTGTCGATAGGCATTTCAGATATAGGTGTCGATAGGCATTTCAGATATAGGTGTCGATAGGCATTTCAGATATAGGTGTCGATAGGCATTTCAGATATAGGTGCCGATAGGCATTTCAGATATAGTTGCCGATTGGCATTTTAAAAATGGGTGCCGATAGGCATTTCAGATATAGAAGCCGATAGGCATTTCAAATATAGGTGCCGATGGGCATTCCAGATATGGTTGCCGATAGGCATTTCAAATAAAGGTGCTGATAGGCATTTCAGATGTAGTTTCCGATAGGCATTTCAAAAATAGGTGTCGATAGGCATTTCAGATATAGGTGTCGATAGGCATTTCAGATATAGGTGTCGATAGGCATTTCAGATATAGGTGTCGATAGGCATTTCAGATATAGGTGTCGATAGGCATTTCAGATATAGGTGTCGATAGGCACTTCAGATATAGGTGTCGATAGGCATTTCAGATATACTTGTCGATAGGCATTTCAGATATAGGTGCCGATAGGCATTTCAGATATAGTTGCCGATTGGCATTTTAAAAATAGGTGCCGATAGGCATTTCAGATATAGAAGCCGATAGGCATTTCAAATATAGGTGCCGATAGGCATTCCAGATATGGTTGCCGATAGGCATTTCAAATATAGGTGCTGATAGGCATTTCAGATGTAGTTTCCGATAGGCATTTCAAAAATAGGTGTCGATAGGCATTTCAGATATAGGTGTCGATAGGCATTTCAGATATAGGTGTCGATAGGCATTTCAGATATAGGTGTCGATAGGCATTTCAGATATAGGTGTCGTAAGGCATTTCAGATATAGGTGTCGATAGGCATTTCAGATATAGGTGTCGATAGGCATTTCAGATATAGGTGTCGATAGGCATTTCAGATATAGGTGCCGATAGGCATTTCAGATATAGTTGCCGATTGGCATTTTAAAAATAGGTGCCGATAGGCATTTCAGATATAGAAGCCGATAGGCATTTCAAATATAGGTGCCGATAGGCATTCCAGATATGGTTGCCGATAGGCATTCCAAATATAGGTGCTGATAGGCATTTCAGATGTAGTTTCCGATAGGCATTTCAAAAATAGGTGTCGATAGGCATTTCAGATATAGGTGTCGATAGGCATTTCAGATATAGGTGTCGATAGGCATTTCAGATATAGGTGTCGATAGGCATTTCAGATATAAGTGTCGATAGGCATTTCAGATATAGGTGTCGATAGGCATTTCAGATATAGGTGTCGATAGGCATTTCAGATATAGGTGTCGATAGGCATTTCAGATATAGGTGCCGATAGGCATTTCAGATATAGTTGCCGATTGGCATTTTAAAAATAAGTGCCGATAGGCATTTCAGATATAGAAGCCGATAGGCTTTTCAAATATAGGTGCCGATAGGCATTCCAGATATGGTTGCCGATTGGCATTTCAAATATAGGTGCTGATAGGCATTTCAGATGTAGTTTCCGATAGGCATTTCAAAAATAAGTGTCGATAGGCATTTCAGATATACGTGTCGATAGGCATTTCAGATATAGGTGTCGATAGGCATTTCAGATATAGGTGTCGATAGGCATTTCAGATATAGGTGTCGATAGGCATTTCAGATGTAGGTGTCGATAGGCATTTCAGATATAGGTGTCGATAGGCATTTCAGATATAGGTGTCGATAGGCATTCCAGATATAGGTGCCGATAGGCATTTCAGATATAGTTGCCGATTGGCATTTTAAAAATAGGTGCCGATAGGCATTTCAGATATAGAAGCCGATAGGCATTTCAAATATAGGTGCCGATAGGCATTCCAGATATGGTTGCCGATAGGCATTTCAAATATAGGTGCTGACAGGCATTTCAGATGTAGTTTCCGATAGGCATTTCAAAAATAGGTGTCGATAGGCATTTCAGATATAGGTGTCGATAGGCATTTCAGATATAGGTGTCGATAGGCATTTCAGATATAGGTGCCGATAGGCATTTCAGATATAGTTGCCGATTGGCATTTTAAAAATGGGTGCCGATAGGCATTTCAGATATAGAAGCCGATAGGCATTTCAAATATAGGTGCCGATGGGCATTCCAGATATGGTTGCCGATAGGCATTTCAAATAAAGGTGCTGATAGGCATTTCAGATGTAGTTTCCGATAGGCATTTCAAAAATAGGTGTCGATAGGCATTTCAGATATAGGTGTCGATAGGCATTTCAGATATAGGTGTCGATAGGCATTTCAGATATAGGTGTCGATAGGCATTTCAGATATAGGTGTCGATAGGCATTTCAGATATAGGTGTCGATAGGCACTTCAGATATAGGTGTCGATAGGCATTTCAGATATACTTGTCGATAGGCATTTCAGATATAGGTGCCGATAGGCATTTCAGATATAGTTGCCGATTGGCATTTTAAAAATAGGTGCCGATAGGCATTTCAGATATAGAAGCCGATAGGCATTTCAAATATAGGTGCCGATAGGCATTCCAGATATGGTTGCCGATAGGCATTTCAAATATAGGTGCTGATAGGCATTTCAGATGTAGTTTCCGATAGGCATTTCAAAAATAGGTGTCGATAGGCATTTCAGATATAGGTGTCGATAGGCATTTCAGATATAGGTGTCGATAGGCATTTCAGATATAGGTGTCGATAGGCATTTCAGATATAGGTGTCGTAAGGCATTTCAGATATAGGTGTCGATAGGCATTTCAGATATAGGTGTCGATAGGCATTTCAGATATAGGTGTCGATAGGCATTTCAGATATAGGTGCCGATAGGCATTTCAGATATAGTTGCCGATTGGCATTTTAAAAATAGGTGCCGATAGGCATTTCAGATATAGAAGCCGATAGGCATTTCAAATATAGGTGCCGATAGGCATTCCAGATATGGTTGCCGATAGGCATTTCAAATATAGGTGCTGATAGGCATTTCAGATGTAGTTTCCGATAGGCATTTCAAAAATAGGTGTCGATAGGCATTTCAGATATAGGTGTCGATAGGCATTTCAGATATAGGTGTCGATAGGCATTTCAGATATAGGTGTCGATAGGCATTTCAGATATAGGTGTCGATAGGCATTTCAGATATAGGTGTCGATAGGCATTTCAGATATAGGTGTCGATAGGCATTTCAGATATAGGTGTCGATAGGCATTTCAGATATAGGTGCCGATAGGCATTTCAGATATAGTTGCCGATTGGCATTTTAAAAATAAGTGCCGATAGGCATTTCAGATATAGAAGCCGATAGGCTTTTCAAATATAGGTGCCGATAGGCATTCCAGATATGGTTGCCGATTGGCATTTCAAATATAGGTGCTGATAGGCATTTCAGATGTAGTTTCCGATAGGCATTTCAAAAATAAGTGTCGATAGGCATTTCAGATATACGTGTCGATAGGCATTTCAGATATAGGTGTCGATAGGCATTTCAGATATAGGTGTCGATAGGCATTTCAGATATAGGTGTCGATAGGCATTTCAGATGTAGGTGTCGATAGGCATTTCAGATATAGGTGTCGATAGGCATTTCAGATATAGGTGTCGATAGGCATTCCAGATATAGGTGCCGATAGGCATTTCAGATATAGTTGCCGATTGGCATTTTAAAAATAGGTGCCGATAGGCATTTCAGATATAGAAGCCGATAGGCATTTCAAATATAGGTGCCGATAGGCATTCCAGATATGGTTGCCGATAGGCATTTCAAATATAGGTGCTGACAGGCATTTCAGATGTAGTTTCCGATAGGCATTTCAAAAATAGGTGTCGATAGGCATTTCAGATATAGGTGTCGATAGGCATTTCAGATATAGGTGTCGATAGGCATTTCAGATATAGGTGTCGATAGGCATTTCAGATATAGGTGTCGATAGGCATTTCAGATATAGGTGTCGATAGGCATTTCAGATATAGGTGTCGATAGGCATTTCAGATATAGGTGTCTATAGGCATTTCAGATATAGGTGTCGATAGGCATTTCAGATATAGGTGTCGATAGGCATTTCAGATATAGGGGTCGATAGGCATTTCAGATATAGGTGTCGATAGGCATTTCAGATATAGGTGTCGATAGGCATTTCAGATATAGGTGTCGATAGGCATTTCAGATATAGGTGCCGATAGGCATTTCAGATATAGTTGCCGATTGGCATTTTAAAAATAGGTGCCGATAGGCATTTCAGATATAGAAGCCGATAGGCATTTCAAATATAGGTGCCGATAGGCATTCCAGATATGGTTGCCGATAGGCATTTCAAATATAGGTGCTGATAGGCATTTCAGATGTAGTTTCCGATAGGCATTTCAAAAATAGGTGTCGATAGGCATTTCAGATATAAGTGTCGATAGGCATTTCAGATATAGATGTCGATAGGCATTTCAGATATAGGGGTCGAAGGGCATTTCAGATATAGGTGTCGATAGGCATTTCAGATATAGGTGTCGATAGGCATTTCAGATATAGGTGCCGTTAGGCATTTCAGATATAGTTGCCGATTGGCATTTTAAAAATAAGTGCCGATAGGCATTTCAGATATAGAAGCCGATAGGCATTTCAAATATAGGTGCCGATAGGCATTCCAGATATGGTTGCCGATTGGCATTTCAAATATAGGTGCTGATAGGCATTTTAGATGTAGTTTCCGATAGGCATTTCAAAAATAAGTGTCGATAGGCATTTCAGATATACGTGTCGATAGGCATTTCAGATATAGGTGTCGATAGGCATTTCAGATATAGGTGTCGATAGGCATTTCAGATATAGGTGTCGATAGGCATTTCAGATGTAGGTGTCGATAGGCATTTCAGATATAGGTGTCGATAGGCATTTCAGATATAGGTGTCGATAGGCATTCCAGATATAGGTGCCGATAGGCATTTCAGATATAGTTGCCGATTGGCATTTTAAAAATAGGTGCCGATAGGCATTTCAGATATAGAAGCCGATAGGCATTTCAAATATAGGTGCCGATAGGCATTCCAGATATGGTTGCCGATAGGCATTTCAAATATAGGTGCTGATAGGCATTTCAGATGTAGTTTCCGATAGGCATTTCAAAAATAGGTGTCGATAGGCATTTCAGATATAGGTGTCGATAGGCATTTCAGATATAGGTGTCGATAGGCATTTCAGATATAGGTGTCTATAGGCATTTCAGATATAGGTGTCGATAGGCATTTCAGATATAGGTGTCGATAGGCATTTCAGATATAGGTGTCGATAGGCATTTCAGATATAGGTGTCGATAGGCATTTCAGATATAGGTGTCGATAGGCATTTCAGATATAGGTGTCGATAGGCATTTCAGATATAGGTGTCGATAGGCATTTCAGATATAGGTGTCTATAGGCATTTCAGATATAGGTATCGATAGGCATTTCAGATATAGGTGTCGATAGGCATTTCAGATATAGGTGCCGATAGGCATTTCAGATATAGTTGCCGATTGGCATTTTAAAAATAGGTGCCGATAGGCATTTCAGATATAGAAGCCGATAGGCATTTCAAATATAGGTGCCGATAGGCATTCCAGATATGGTTGCCGATAGGCATTTCAAATATAGGTGCTGATAGGCATTTCAGATGTAGTTTCCGCTAGGCATTTCAAAAATAGGTGTCGATAGGCATTTCAGATATAAGTGTCGATAGGCATTTCAGATATAGATGTCGATAGGCATTTCAGATATAGGGGTCGAAGGGCATTTCAGATATAGGTGTCGATAGGCATTTCAGATATAGGTGTCGATAGGCATTTCAGATATAGGTGCCGTTAGGCATTTCAGATATAGTTGCCGATTGGCATTTTAAAAATAGGTGCCGATAGGCACTTCAGATATAGAAGCCGATAGGCATTTCAAATATAGGTGCCGATAGGCATTCCAGATATGGTTGCCGATAGGCATTTCAAATATAGGTGCTGATAGGCATTTCAGATGTATTTTCCGATAGGCATTTCAAAAATAGGTGTCGATAGGCATTTCAGATATAGGTGTCGATAGGCATTTCAGATATAGGTGTCGATAGGCATTTCAGATATAGGTGTCGATAGGCATTTCAGATATAGGTGTCGATAGGCATTTCAGATATAGGTGTCGATAGGCATTTCAGATATAGGTGTCGATAAGCATTTCAGATATAGGTGTCGATAGGCATTTCAGATATAGGTGTCGATAGGCATTTCAGATATAGGTGCCGATAGGCATTTCAGATATAGTTGCCGATTGGCATTTTAAAAATAGGTGCCGATAGGCATTTCAGATATAGAAGCCGATAGGCATTTCAAATATAGGTGCCGATAGGCATTCCAGATATGGTTGCCGATAGGCATTTCAAATATAGGTGCTGATAGGCATTTCAGATGTAGTTTCCGATAGGCATTTCAAAAATACGTGTCGATAGGCATTTCAGATATAGGTGTCGATAGGCATTTCAGATATAGGTGTCGATAGGCATTTCAGGTATAGGTGTCGATAGGCATTTCAGATATAGGAGTCGATAGGCATTTCAGATATAGTTGTCGATAGGCATTTCAGATATAGGTGTCGATAGGCATTTCAGATATAGGTGTCGATAGGCATTTCAGATATAGGTGTCGATAGGCATTTCAGATATAGTTGTCGATAGGCATTTCAGATATAGGTGCCGATAGGCATTTCAGATATAGTTGCCGATTGGCATTTTAAAAATAGGTGCCGATAGGCATTTCAGATATAGAAGCCGATAGGCATTTCAAATATAGGTGCCGATAGGCATTCCAGATATGGTTGCCGATAGGCATTTCAAATATAGGTGCTGATAGGCATTTCAGATGTAGTTTCCGATAGGCATTTCAAAAATAGGTGTCGATAGGCATTTCAGATATAGGTGTCGATAGGCATTTCAGATATAGGTGTCGATAGGCATTTCAGATATAGGTGTCGATAGGCATTTCAGATATAGGTGTCGATAGGCATTTCAGATATAGGTGTCGATAGGCATTTCTGATATAGGTGTCGATAGGCATTTCAGATATAGGTGTCGATAGGCATTTCAGATATAGGTGCCGATAGGCATTTCAGATATAGTTGCCGATAGGCATTTTATAAATAGGTGCCGATAGGCATTTCAGATATAGAAGCCGATAGGCATTTAAAATATAGGTGCCGATAGGCATTCCAGATATGGTTGCCGATAGGCATTTCAAATATAGGTGCTGATAGGCATTTCAGATGTAGTTTCCGATAGGCATTTCAAAAATAGGTGTCGATAGGCATTTCAGATATAGGTGTCGATAGGCATTTCAGATATAGGTGTCGATAGGCATTTCAGATATAGGTGTCGATAGGCATTTCAGATATAGGTGTCGATAGGCATTTCAGATATAGGTGTCGATACGCATTTCAGATATAGGTGTCGATAGGCATTTCAGATATAGGTGTCGATAGGCATTTCAGATATAGGTGCCGATAGGCATTTCAGATATAGTTGCCGATTGGCATTTTAAAAATAGGTGCCGATAGGCATTTCAGATATAGAAGCCGATAGGCATTTCAAATATAGGTGCCGATAGGCATTCCAGATATGGTTGCCGATAGGCATTTCAAATATAGGTGCTGATAGGCATTTCAGATGTAGTTTCCGATAGGCATTTCAAAAATAGGTGTCGATAGGCATTTCAGATATAGGTGTCGATAGGCATTTCAGATATAGGTGTCGATAGGCATTTCAGATATAGGTGTCGATAGGCATTTCAGATATAGGTGTCGATAGGCATTTCAGATATAGGTGTCGATAGGCATTTCAGATATAGGTGTCGATAGGCATTTCAGATATAGGTGTCGATAGGCATTTCAGATATAGGTGTCGATAGGCATTTCAGATATAGGTGCCGATAGGCATTTCAGATATAGTTGCCGATTGGCATTTTAAAAATAGGTGCCGATAGGCATTTCAGATATAGAAACCGATAGGCATTTCAAATATAGGTGCCGATAGGTATTCCAGATATGGTTGCCGATAGGCATTTCAAATATAGGTGCTGATAGGCATTTCAGATGTAGTTTCCGATAGGCATTTCAAAAATAGGTGTCGATAAGCATTTCAGATATAGGTGTCGATAGGCATATCAGATATAGGTGTCGATAGGCATTTCAGATATAGGTGTCGATAGGCATTTCAGATATAGGTGTCGATAGGCATTCCAGATATAGGTGTCGATAGGCATTTCAGATATAGGTGTCGATAGGCATTTCAGATATAAGTGTCGATAGGCATTTCAGATATAGGTGCCGATAGGCATTTCAGATATAGTTGCCGATTGGCATTTTAAAAATAGGTGCCGATAGGCATTTCAGATATAGAAGCCGATAGGCATTTCAAATATAGGTGCCGATAGGCATTCCAGATATGGTTGCCGATAGGCATTTCAAATATAGGTACTGATAGGCATTTCAGATGTAGTTTCCGAAAGGCATTTCATAAATAGGTGTCGATAGGCATTTCAGATATAGGTGTCGATAGGCATTTCAGATATAGGTGTCGATAGGCATTTCAGATATAGGTGTCGATAGGCATTTCAGATATAGGTGTCGATAGGCATTTCAGATATAGGTGTCGATAGGCATTTCAGATATAGGTGTCGATAGGCATTTCAGATATAGGTGTCGATAGGCATTTCAGATATAGGTGCCGATAGGCATTTCAGATATAGTTGCCGATTGGCATTTTAAAAATAGGTGCCGATAGGCTTTTCAGATATAGAAGCCGATAGGCATTTCAAATATAGGTGCCGATAGGCAATCCAGATATGGTTGCCGATAGGCATTTCAAATATAGGTGAAGATAGGCATTTCAGATGTAGTTTCCGATAGGCATTTCAAAAATAGGTGTCGATAGGCATTTCAGATATAGGTGTCGATAGGCATTTCAGATATAGGTGTCGATAGGCATTTCAGATATAGGTGTCGATAGGCATTTCAGATATAGGTGTCGATAGGCATTTCAGATATAGGTGTCGATAGGCATTTCAGATATAGGTGTCGATAGGCATTTCAGATATAGGTGTCGATAGGCATTTCAGATATAGGTGCCGATAGGCATTTCAGATATAGTTGCCGATTGGCATTTTAAAAATAGGTGCCGATAGGCATTTCAGATATAGAAGCCGATAGGCATTTTAAATATAGGTGCCGATAGGCATTCCAGATATGGTTGCCGATAGGCATTTCAAATATAGGTGCTGATAGGCATTTCAGATATAGTTTCCGATAGGCATTTCAAAAATAGGTGTCGATAGGCATTTCAGATATAGGTGTCGATAGGCATTTCAGATATAGGTGTCGATAGGTTTTTCAGATATAGGTGTCGATAGGCATTTCATATATAGGTGTCAATAGGCATTTCAGATATAGGTGTCGATAGGCATTTCAGATATAGGTGTCGATAGGCATTTCAGATATAGGTGTCGATAGGCATTTCAGATATAGGTGCCGATAGGCATTTCAGATATAGTTGCCGATTGGCATTTTAAAAATAGGTGCCGATAGGCATTTCAGATATAGAAGCCGATAGGCATTTCAAATATAGGTGCCGATAGGCATTCCAGATATGGTTGCCGATAGGCATTTCAAATATAGGTGCTGATAGGCATTTCAGATGTAGTTTCGATAGGCATTTCAAAAATAGGTGTCGATAGGCATTTCAGATATAGGTGTCGATAGGCATTTCAGATATAGGTGTCGATAGGCATTTCAGATATAAGTGTCGATAGGCATTTCAGATATAGGTGTCGATAGGCATTTCAGATATAGGTGCCGATAGGCATTTCAGATATAGTTGCCGATTGGCATTTAAAAATAGGTGCCGATAGGCATTTCAGATATAGAAGCCGATAGGCATTTCAAATATAGGTGCCGATAGGCATTCCAGATATGGTTGCCGATAGGCATTTGAAATATAGGTGCTGATAGGCATTTCAGATGTAGTTTCCGATAGGCATTTCAAAAATAGGTGTCGATAGGCATTTCAGATATAGGTGTCGATAGGCATTTCACATATAGGTGTCGATAGGCATTTCAGATATAGGTGTCGATAGGCATTTCAGATATAGGTGTCGATAGGCATTTCAGATATAGGTGTCGATAGGCATTTCAGATATAGGTGTCGATAGGCATTTCAGATATAGGTGTCGATAGGCATTTCAGATATAGGTGTCGATAGGCATTTCAGATATAGGTGTCGATAGGCATTTCAGATATAGGTGTCGATAGGCATTTCAGATATAGGTGCCGATAGGCATTTCAGATATAGTTGCCGATTAGCATTTTTAAAATAGGTGCCGATAGGCATTTCAGATATAGAAGCCGATAGGCATTTCAAATATAGGTGCCGATAGGCATTCCAGATATGGTTGCCGATAGGCATTTCAAATATAGGTGCTGATAGGCATTTCAGATGTAGTTCCCGATAGGCATTTCAAAAATAGGTGTCGATAAGCATTTCAGATATAGGTGTCGATAGGCATTTCAGATATAGGTGTCGATAGGCATTTTAGATATAGGTGTCGATAGGCATTTCAGATATAGGTGTCGATAGGCATTTCAGATATAGGTGTCGATAGGCATTTCAGATATAGGTGTCGATAGGCATTTCAGATATAAGTGTCGATAGGCATTTCAGATATAGGTGCCGATAGGCATTTCAGATATAGTTGCCGATTGGCATTTTAAAAATAGGTGCCGATAGGCATTTCAGATATAGAAGCCGATAGGCATTTCAAATATAGGTGCCGATAGGCATTCCAGATATGGTTGCCGATAGGCATTTCAAATATAGGTGCTGATAGGCATTTCAGATGTAGTTTCCGAAAGGCATTTCAAAAATAGGTGTCGATAGGCATTTCAAATATAGGTGTCGATAGGCATTTCAGATATAGGTGTCGATAGGCATTTCAGATATAGGTGTCGATAGGCATTTCAGATATAGGTGTCGATAGGCATTTCAGATATAGGTGTCGATAGGCATTTCAGATATAGGTGTCGATAGGCATTTCAGATATAGGTGACGATAGGCATTTCAGATATAGGTGCCGATAGGCATTTCAGATATAGTCGCCGATTGGCATTTTAAAAATAGGTGCCGATAGGCTTTTCAGATATAGAAGCCGATAGGCATTTCAAATATAGGTGCCGATAGGCATTCCAGATATGGTTGCTGATTGGCATTTCAAATATAGGTGCTGATAGGCATTTCAGATGTAGTTTCCGATAGGCATTTCAAAAATAGGTGTCGATAGGCATTTCAGATATAGGTGTCGATAGGCATTTCAGATATAGGTGTCGATAGGCATTTCAGATATAGGTGTCGATAGGCATTTCAGATATAGGTGTCGATAGGCATTTTAGATATAGGTGTCGATAGGCATTTCAGATATAGGTGTCGATAGGCATTTCAGATATAGGTGTCGATAGGCATTTCAGATATAGGTGCCGATAGGCATTTCAGATATAGTTGCCGATTGGCATTTTAAAAATAGGTGCCGATGGGCATTTCAGATATTGAAGCCGATAGGCATTTCAAATATAGGTGCCAATAGGCATTCCAGATATGGTTGCCGATAGGCATTTCAAATATAGGTGCTGATAGGCATTTCAGATGTAGTTTCCGATAGGCATTTCAAAAATAGGTGTCGATAGGCATTTCAGATATAGGTGTCGATAGACATTTCATATATAGGTGTCGATAGGCATTTCAGATATAGGTGTCGTTAGGCATATCAGATATAGGTGACGATAGGCATTTCAGATATAGGTGTCGATAGGCATTTCAGATATAGGTGTCGATAGGCATTTCAGATATAGGTGTCGATAGGCATTTCAGATATAGGTGTCGATAGGCATTTCAGATATAGGTGCCGATAGGCATTTCAGATATAGTTGCCGATTGGCATTTTAAAAATAGGTGCCGATAGGCATTTCAGATATAGAAGCCGATAGGCATTTCAAATATAGGTGCCGATAGGCATTCCAGATATGGTTGCCGATAGGCATTTCAAATAAAGGTGCTGATAGGCATTTCAGATGTAGTTTCCGATAGGCATTTCAAAAATAGGTGTCAATAGGCATTTCAGATATAGGTGTCGATAGGCATTTCAGATATAGGTGTCGATAGGCATTTCAGATATAGGTGTCGATAGGCATTTCAGATATAGGTGTCGATAGGCACTTCGGATATAGGTGTCGATAGGCATTTCAGATATAGGTGTCGATAGGCATTTCAGATATAGGTGTCGATAGGCATTTCAGATATAGGTGTCGATAGGCATTTCAGATATAGGTGTCGTAAGGCATTTCAGATATAGGTGTCGATAGGCATTTCAGATATAGGTGTCGATAGGCATTTCAGATATAGGTGTCGATAGGCATTTCAGATATAGGTGCCGATAGGCATTTCAGATATAGTTGCCGATTGGCATTTTAAAAATAGGTGCCGATAGGCATTTCAGATATAGAAGCCGATAGGCATTTCAAATATAGGTGCCGATAGGCATTCCAGATATGGTTGCCGATAGGCATTTCAAATATAGGTGCTGATAGGCATTTCAGATGTAGTTTCCGATAGGCATTTCAAAAATAGGTGTCGATAGGCATTTCAGATATAGGTGTCGATAGGCATTTCAGATATAGGTGTCGATAGGCATTTCAGATATAGGTGTCGATAGGCATTTCAGATATAGGTGTCGATAGGCATTTCAGATATAGGTGTCGATAGGCATTTCAGATATAGGTGTCGATAGGCATTTCAGATATAGGTGTAGATAGGCATTTCAGATATAGGTGCCGATAGGCATTTCAGATATAGTTGCCGATTGGCATTTTAAAAATAGGTGCCGATAGGCATTTCAGATATAGAAGCCGATAGGCATTTCAAATATAGGTGCTGATAGGCATTCCAGATATGGTTGCCGATTGGCATTTCAAATATAGGTGCTGATAGGCATTTCAGATGTAGTTTCCGATAGGCATTTCAAAAATAAGTGTCGATAGGCATTTCAGATATACGTGTCGATAGGCATTTCAGATATAGGTGTCGATAGGCATTTCAGATATAGGTGTCGATAGGCATTTCAGATATAGGTGTCGATAGGCATTTCAGATGTAGGTGTCGATAGGCATTTCAGATATAGGTGTCGATAGGCATTTCAGATATAGGTGTCGATAGGCATTCCAGATTTATGTGCCGATAGGCATTTCAGATATAGTTGCCGATTGGCATTTTAAAAATAGGTGCCGATAGGCATTTCAGATATAGAAGCTGATAGGCATTTCAAATATAGGTGCCGATAGGCATTCCAGATATGGTTGCCGATAGGCATTTTAAATATAGGTGCTGATAGGCATTTCAGATGTAGTTTCCGATAAGCATTTCAAAAACAGGTGTCGATAGGCATTTCAGATATAGGTGTCGATGAGCATTTCAGATATAGGTGTCGATAGGCATTTCAGATATAGGTGTCGATAGGCATTTCAGATATAGGTGTCGATAGGCATTTCAGATATAGGTGTCGATAGGCATTTCAGATATAGGTGTTGATAGGCATTTCAGATATAAGTGTCGATAGGCATTTCAGATATAGGTGTCGATAGGCATTTCAGATATAGGAGTCGATAGGCATTTCAGATATAGGTGTCGATAGGCATTTCAGATATAGGTGTCGATAGGCATTTCAGATATAGGTGTCGATAGGCATTTCAGATATAGGTGCCGATAGGCATTTAAGATATAGTTGCCGATTGGCATTTTAAAAATAGGTGCCGATAGGCATTTCAGATATAGAAGCCGATAGGCATTTCAAATATAGGTGCCGATAGGCATTCCAGATATGGTTGCCGATTGGCATTTCAAATATAAGTGCTGATAGGCATTTCAGATGTAGTTTCCGATAGGCATTTCAAAAATAGGTGTCGATAGGCATTTCAGATATAAGTGTCGATAGGCATTTCAGATATAGATGTCGATAGGCATTTCAGATATAGGGGTCGAAGGGCATTTCAGATATAGGAGTCGATAGGCATTTCAGATATAGGTGTCGATAGGCATTTCAGATATAGGTGTTGATAGGCATTTCAGATATAAGTGTCGATAGGCATTTCAGATATAGGTGTCGATAGGCATTTCAGATATAGGTGTCGATAGGCATTTCAGATATAGGTGTCGATAGGCATTTCAGATATAGGTGTCGAAAGGCATTTCAGATATAGGTGTCGATAGGCATTTCAGATATAGGTGTCGATAGGCATATCAGATATAGGTGTCGATAGGCATTTCAGATATAGGTGCCGATAGGCATTTCAGATATAGTTGCCGATTGGCATTTTAAAAATAAGTGCCGATAGGCATTTCTGATATAGAAGCCGATAGGCATTTCAAATATAGGTGCCGATAGGCATTCCAGATATGGTTGCCGATTGGCATTTCAAATATAGGTGCTGATAGGCATTTCAGATGTAGTTTCCGATAGGCATTTCAAAAATAGGTGTCGATAGGCATTTCAGATATAGGTGTCGATAGGCATTTCAGATATAGGTGTCGATAGGCATTTCAGATATAGGTGTCGATAGGCATTTCAGATATAGGTGTCGATAGGCATTTCAGATATAGGTGTCGATAGGCATTTCAGATATAGGTGTCGATAGGCATTTCAGATATAGGTGCCGATAGGCATTTCAGATATACTTGCCGATTGGCATTTTAAAAATAGGTGCCGATGGGCATTTCAGATATAGAAGCCGATAGGCATTTCAAATATAGGTGCCGATAATCATTCCAGATATGTTTGCCGATAGGCATTTCAAATATAGGTGCTGATAGGCATTTCAGATGTATTTTCCGATAGGCATTTCAAAAATAGGTGTCGATAGGCATTTCAGATATAGTTGTCGATAGGCATTTCAGATATAGGTGTCGATAGGCATTTCAGATATAGGTGTCGATAGGCATATCAGATATAGGTGTCGATAGGCATTTCAGATATAGGTGTCGATAGGCATTTCAGATATAGGTGTCGATAGGCATTTCAGATATAGGTGTCGATAGGCATTTCAGATATAGGTGTCGATAGGCATTTCAGATATAGGTGCCGATAGGCATTTCAGATATAGTTGCCGATTGGCATTTTAAAAATATGTGCCGATAGGTATTTCAGATATAGAAGCCGATAGGCATTTCAAATATAGGTGCCGATAGGCATTCCAGATATGGTTGCCGATAGGCATTTCAAATAAATGTGCTGATAGGCATTTCAGATGTAGTTTCCGATAGGCATTTCAAAAATAGGTGTCGATAGGCATTTCAGATATAGGTGTCGATAGGCATTTCAGATATAGGTGTCGATAGGCATTTCAGATATAGGTGTCGATAGGCATTTCAGATATAGGTGTCGATAGGCATTTCAGATATAGGTGTCGATAGGCATTTCAGATATAGGTGTCGATAGGCATTTCAGATATAGGTGCCGATAGGCATTTCAGATATAGTTGCCGATTGGCATTTTAAAAATAGGTGCCGATAGGCATTTCAGATATAGAAGCCGATAGGTATTTTAAATATAGGTGCCGATAGGCATTCCAGATATGGTTGCCGATAGGCATTTCAAATAAATGTGCTGATAGGCATTTCAGATGTAGTTTCAGATAGGCATTTCAAAAATAGGTGTCGATAGGCATTTCAGATATAGGTGTCGATAGGCATTTCAGATATAGGTGTCGATAGGCATTTCAGATATAGGTGTCGATAGGCATTTCAGATATAGGTGTCGATAGGCATTTCAGATATAGGTGTCGATAGGCATTTAAGATATAGGTGCCGATAGGCATTTCAGATATAGTTGCCGATTGGCATTTTAAAAATAGGTGCCGATAGGCATTTCAGATATAGAAGCCGATAGGCATTTCAAATATAGGTGCCGATAGGCATTCCAGATATGGTTGCCGATAGGCATTTCAAATATAGGTGCTGATAGGCATTTCAGATGTAGTTTCCGATAGGCATTTCAAAAATAGGTGTCGATAGGCATTTCAGATATAGGTGTCGATAGGCATTTCAGATATAGGTGTCGATAGGCATTTCAGATATAGGTGTCGATAGGCATTTCAGATATAGGTGTCGATAGGCATTTCAGATATAGGTGTCGATAGGCATTTCAGATATAGGTGTCGATAGGCATTTCAGATATAGGTGTCGATAGGCATTTCAGATATAGGTGCCGATAGGCATTTCAGCTGATATAGTTGCCGATTGGCATTTTAAAAATTGGTGCCGATAGGCATTTCAGATATAGAAGCCGATAGGCATTTCAAATATAGGTGCCGATAGGCATTCCAGATATGGTTGCCGATTGGCATTTCAAATATAAGTGCTGATAGGCATTTCAGATGTAGTTTCCGATAGGCATTTCAAAAATAGGTGTCGATAGGCATTTCAGATATAGGTGTCGATAGGCATTTCAGATATAGGTGTTGATAGGCATTTCAGATATAAGTGTCGATAGGCATTTCAGATATAGGTGTCGATAGGCATTTCAGATATAGGTGTCGATAGGCATTTCAGATATAGGTGTCGATAGGCATTTCAGATATAGGTGTCGAAAGGCATTTCAGATATAGGTGTCGATAGGCATTTCAGATATAGGTGTCGATAGGCATATCAGATATAGGTGTCGATAGGCATTTCAGATATAGGTGCCGATAGGCATTTCAGATATAGTTGCCGATTAGCATTTTAAAAATAAGTGCCGATAGGCATTTCAGATATAGAAGCCGATAGGCATTTCAAATATAGGTGCCGATAGGCATTCCAGATATGGTTGCCGATTGGCATTTCAAATATAGGTGCTGATAGGCATTTCAGATGTAGTTTCCGATAGGCATTTCAAAAATAGGTGTCGATAGGCATTTCAGATATAGGTGTCGATAGGCATTTCAGATATAGGTGTCGATAGGCATTTCAGATATAGGTGTCGATAGGCATTTCAGATATAGGTGTCGATGTGCATTTCAGATATAGGTGTCGATAGGCATTTCAGATATAGGTGTCGATAGGCATTTCAGATATAGGTGCCGATAGGCATTTCAGATATACTTGCCGATTGGCATTTTAAAAATAGGTGCCGATGGGCATTTCAGATATAGAAGCCGATAGGCATTTCAAATATAGGTGCCGATAGGCATTCCAGATATGGTTGCCGATAGGCATTTCAAATATAGGTGCTGATAGGCATTTCAGATGTATTTTCCGATAGGCATTTCAAAAATAGGTGTCGATAGGCATTTCAGATATAGTTGTCGATAGGCATTTCAGATATAGGTGTCGATAGGCATTTCAGATATAGGTGTCGATAGGCATATCAGATATAGGTGTCGATAGGCATTTCAGATATAGGTGTCGATAGGCATTTCAGATATAGGTGTCGATAGGCATTTCAGATATAGGTGTCGATAGGCATTTCAGATATAGGTGTCGATAGGCATTTCAGATATAGGTGCCGATAGGCATTTCAGATATAGTTGCCGATTGGCATTTTAAAAATATGTGCCGATAGGCATTTCAGATATAGAAGCCGATAGGCATTTCAAATATAGGTGCCGATAGGCATTCCAGATATGGTTGCCGATAGGCATTTCAAATAAATGTGCTGATAGGCATTTCAGATGTAGTTTCCGATAGGCATTTCAAAAATAGGTGTCGATAGGCATTTCAGATATAGGTGTCGATAGGCATTTCAGATATAGGTGTCGATAGGCATTTCAGATATAGGTGTCGATAGGCATTTCAGATATAGGTGTCGATAGGCATTTCAGATATAGGTGTCGATAGGCATTTCAGATATAGGTGTCGATAGGCATTTCAGATATAGGTGCCGATAGGCATTTCAGATATAGTTGCCGATTGGCATTTTAAAAATAGGTGCCGATAGGCATTTCAGATATAGAAGCCGATAGGTATTTCAAATATAGGTGCCGATAGGCATTCCAGATATGGTTGCCGATAGGCATTTCAAATAAATGTGCTGATAGGCATTTCAGATGTAGTTTCAGATAGGCATTTCAAAAATAGGTGTCGATAGGCATTTCAGATATAGGTGTCGATAGGCATTTCAGATATAGGTGTCGATAGGCATTTCAGATATAGGTGTCGATAGGCATTTCAGATATAGGTGTCGATAGGCATTTCAGATATAGGTGTCGATAGGCATTTCAGATATAGGTGCCGATAGGCATTTCAGATATAGTTGCCGATTGGCATTTTAAAAATAGGTGCCGATAGGCATTTCAGATATAGAAGCCGATAGGCATTTCAAATATAGGTGCCGATAGGCATTCCAGATATGGTTGCCGATAGGCATTTCAAATATAGGTGCTGATAGGCATTTCAGATGTAGTTTCCGATAGGCATTTCAAAAATAGGTGTCGATAGGCATTTCAGATATAGGTGTCGATAGGCATTTCAGATATAGGTGTCGATAGGCATTTCAGATATAGGTGTCGATAGGCATTTCAGATATAGGTGTCGATAGGCATTTCAGATATAGGTGTCGATAGGCATTTCAGATATAGGTGTCGATAGGCATTTCAGATATAGGTGTCGATAGGCATTTCAGATATAGGTGCCGATAGGCATTTCAGCTGATATAGTTGCCGATTGGCATTTTAAAAATTGGTGCCGATAGGCATTTCAGATATAGAAGCCGATAGGCATTTCAAATATAGGTGCCGATAGGCATTCCAGATATGGTTGCCGATAGGCATTTCAAATATAGGCGCTGATAGGCATTTCAGATGTAGTTTCCGATAGGCATTTCAAAAATAGGTGTCGATAGGCATTTCAGATATAGGTGTCGATAGGCATTTCAGATATAGGTGTCGATAGGCATTTCAGATATAGGTGTCGATAGGCATTTCAGATATAGGTGTCGATAGGCATTTCAGATATAGGTGTCGATAGGCATTTCAGATATAGGTGTCGATAGGCATTTCAGATATAGGTGTCGATAGGCATTTCAGATATAGGTGTCGATAGGCATTTCAGATATAGGTGCCGATAGGCATTTCAGATATAGTTGCCGATTGGCATTTTAAAAATAGGTGCCGATAGGCATTTCAGATATAGAAGCCGATAGGCATTTCAAATATAGGTGCCGATAGGCATTTCAGATGTAGTTTCCGATAGGCATTTCAAAAATAGGTGTCGATAGGCATTTCAGATATAGGTGTCGATAGGCATTTCAGATATAGGTGTCGATAGGCATTTCAGATATAGGTGTCGATAGACATTTCAGATATAGGTGTCGATAGGCATTTCAGATATAGGTGTCGATAGGCATTTCAGATATAGGTGTCGATAGGCATTTCAGATATAGGTGTCGATAGGCATTTCAGATATAGGTGTCGATAGGCATTTCAGATATAGGTGTCGATAGGCATTTCAGATATAGGTGTCGATAGGCATTTCAGATATAGGTGCCGATAGGCATTTCAGATATAGTTGCCGATTGGCATTTTAAAAATAGGTGCCGATTGGCATTTTAAAAATAGGTGCCGATAGGCATTTCAGATATAGAAGCCGATAGGCATTTCAAATATAGGTGCCGATAGGCATTCCAGATACGGTTGCCGATAGGCATTTTAAATATAGGTGCTGATAGGCATTTCAGATGTTGTTTCCGATAGGCATTTCAAAAATAGGTGTCGATAGGCATTTCAGATATAGGTGTCGATAATCATTTCAGATATAGGTGTCGATAGGCATTTCAGATATAGGTGTCGATAGGCATTTCAGATATAGGTGTCGATAGGCATTTCAGATATAGGTGTCGATAGGCATTTCAAATATAGGTGTCGATAGGCATTTCAGATATAGGTGTCGATAGGCATTTCAGATATAGGTGCCGATAGGCATTTCAGATATAGTTGCCGATTGGCATTTTAAAAATAGGTGCCGATAGGCATTTCAGATATAGAAGCCGATAGGCATTTCAAATATAGGTGCCGATAGGCATTTCAGATATGGTTGCCGATAGGCATTTCAAATATAGGTGCTGATAGGCATTTCAGATGTAGTTTCCGACAGGCATTTCAAAAATAGGTGTCGATAGGCATTTCAGATATAGGTGTCGATAGGCATTTCAGATATAGATGTCGATAGGCATTTCAGATATAGGGGTCGAAGGGCATTTCAGATATAGGTGTCGATAGGCATTTCAGATATAGGTGTCGATAGGCATTACAGATATAGGTGCCGTTAGGCATTTCAGATATAGTTGCCGATTGGCATTTTAAAAATAGGTGCCGATAGGCACTTCAGATATAGAAGCCGATAGGCATTTCAAATATAGGTGCCGATAGGCATTCCAGATATGGTTGCCGATAGGCATTTCAAATATAGGTGCTGATAGGCATTTCAGATGTAGTTTCCGATAGGCATTTCAAAAATAGGTGTCGATAGGCATTTCAGATATAGGTGTCGATAGGCATTTCAGATATAGGTGTCGATAGGCATTTCAGATATAGGTGTCGATAGGCATTTCAGATATAGGTGTCGATAGGCATTTCAGATATAGGTGTCGATAGGCATTTCTGATATAGGTGTCGATAAGCATTTCAGATATAGGTGTCGATAGGCATTTCAGATATAGGTGTCGATAGGCATTTCAGATATAGGTGCCGATAGGCATTTCAGATATAGTTGCCGATTGGCATTTTAAAAATAGGTGCCGATAGGCATTTCAGATATAGGTGTCGATAGGCATTTCAGATATAGGTGTCGATAGGCATTTCAGATATAGGTGTCGATAGGCATTTCAGATATAGGTGCCGATAGGCATTTCAGATATAGTTGCCGATTGGCATTTTAAAAATAGGTGCCGATTGGCATTTTAAAAATAGGTGCCGATAGGCATTTCAGATATAGAAGCCGATAGGCATTTCAAATATAGGTGCCGATAGGCATTCCAGATATGGTTGCCGATAGGCATTTTAAATATAGGTGCTGATAGGCATTTCAGATGTAGTTTCCGATAGGCATTTCAAAAATAGGTGTCGATAGGCATTTCAGATATAGGTGTCGATAATCATTTCAGATATAGGTGTCGATAGGCATTTCAGATATAGGTGTCGATAGGCATTTCAGATATAGGTGTCGATAGGCATTTCAGATATAGGTGTCGATAGGCATTTCAAATATAGGTGTCGATAGGCATTTCAGATATAGGTGTCGATAGGCATTTCAGATATAGGTGCCGATAGGCATTTCAGATATAGTTGCCGATTGGCATTTTAAAAATAGGTGCCGATAGGCATTTCAGATATAGAAGCCGATAGGCATTTCAAATATAGGTGCCGATAGGCATTCCAGATATGGTTGCCGATAGGCATTTCAAATATAGGTGCTGATAGGCATTTCAGATGTAGTTTCCGACAGGCATTTCAAAAATAGGTGTCGATAGGCATTTCAGATATAGGTGTCGATAGGCATTTCAGATATAGATGTCGATAGGCATTTCAGATATAGGGGTCGAAGGGCATTTCAGATATAAGTGTCGATAGGCATTTCAGATATAGGTGTCGATAGGCATTACAGATATAGGTGCCGTTAGGCATTTCAGATATAGTTGCCGATTGGCATTTTAAAAATAGGTGCCGATAGGCACTTCAGATATAGAAGCCGATAGGCATTTCAAATATAGGTGCCGATAGGCATTCCAGATATGGTTGCCGATAGGCATTTCAAATATAGGTGCTGATAGGCATTTCAGATGTAGTTTCCGATAGGCATTTCAAAAATAGGTGTCGATAGGCATTTCAGATATAGGTGTCGATAGGCATTTCAGATATAGGTGTGATAGGCATTTCAGATATAGGTGTCGATAGGCATTTCAGATATAGGTGTCGATAGGCATTTCAGATATAGGTGTCGATAGGCATTTCAGATATAGGTGTCGATAAGCATTTCAGATATAGGTGTCGATAGGCATTTCAGATATAGGTGTCGATAGGCATTTCAGATATAGGTGCCGATAGGCATTTCAGATATAGTTGCCGATTGGCATTTTAAAAATAGGTGCCGATAGGCATTTCAGATATAGAAGCCGATAGGCATTTCAAATATAGGTGCCGATAGGCATTCCAGATATGGTTGCCGATAGGCATTTCAAATATAGGTGCTGATAGGCATTTCAGATGTAGTTTCCGATAGGCATTTCAAAAATAGGTGTCGATAGGCATTTCAGATATAGGTGTCGATAGGCATTTCAGATATAGGTGTCGATAGGCATTTCAGATATAGGTGTCGATAGGCATTTCAGATATAGGTGTCGATAGGCATTTCAGATATAGTTGTCTATAGACATTTCAGATATAGGTGTCGATAGGCATTTCAGATATAGGTGTCGATAGGCATTTCAGATATAGGTGTCGATAGGCATTTCAGATATAGTTGTCGATAGGCATTTCAGATATAGGTGCCGATAGGCATTTCAGATATAGTTGCCGATTGGCATTTTAAAAATAGGTGCCGATAGGCATTTCAAATATAGGTGCCGATAGGCATTCCAGATATGGTTGCCGATAGGCATTTCAAATATAGGTGCTGATAGGCATTTCAGATGTAGTTTCCGATAGGCATTTCAAAAATAGGTGTCGATAGGCATTTCAGATATAGGTGTCGATAGGCATTTCAGATATAGGTGTCGATAGGCATATCAGATATAGGTGTCGATAGGCATTTCAGATATAGGTGTCGATAGGCATTTCAGATATAGGTGTCGATAGGCATTTCTGATATAGGTGTCGATAGGCATTTCAGATATAGGTGTCGATAGGCATTTCAGATATAGGTGCCGATAGGCATTTCAGATATAGTTGCCGATTAGCATTTTAAAAATAGGTGCCGATAGGCATTTCAGATATAGAAGCCGATAGGCATTTAAAATATAGGTGCCGATAGGCATTCCAGATATGGTTGCCGATAGGCATTTCAAATATAGGTGCTGATAGGCATTTCAGATGTAGTTTCCGATAGGCATTTCAAAAATAGGTGTCGATGGGCATTTCAGATATAGGTGTCGATAGGCATTTCAGATATAGGTGTCGATAGGCATTTCAGATATAGGTGTCGATAGGCATTTCAGATATAGGTGTCGATAGGCATTTCAGATATAGGTGTCGATAGGTATTTCAGATATAAGTGTCGATAGGCATTTCAGATACAGGTGTCCATAGGCATTTCAGATATAGGTGCCGATAGGCATTTCAGATATAGTTGCCGATTGGCATTTTAAAAATAGGTGCCGATAGGCATTTCAGATATAGAAGCCGATAGGCATTTCAAATATAGGTGCCGATAGGCATTCCAGATATGGTTGCCGATAGGCATTTCAAATATAGGTGCTGATAGGCATTTCAGATGTAGTTTCCGATAGGCATTTCAAAAATAGGTGTCGATAGGCATTTCAGATATAGGTGTCGATAGGCATTTCAGATATAGGTGTCGATAGGCATTTCAGATATAGGTGTCGATAGGCATTTCAGATATAGGTGTCGATAGGCATTTCAGATATAGGTGTCGATAGGCATTTCAGATATAGGTGTCGATAGGCATTTCAGATATAGGTGTCGATAGAAATTTCAGATATAGGTGCCGATAGGCATTTCAGATATAGTTGCCGATTGACATTTTAAAAATAGGTGCCGATAGGCATTTCAGATATGGAAGCCGATAGGCATTTCAAATATAGGTGCCGATAGGCATTCCAGATATGGTTGCCGATAGGCATTTCAAATATAGGTGCTGATAGGCATTTCAGATGTAGTTTCCGATAGGCATTTCAAAAATAGGTGTCGATAGGCATTTCAGATATAGTTGTCGATAGGCATTTCAGATATAGGTGTCGATAGGCATTTCAGATATAGGTGTCGATAGGCATTTCAGATATAGGTGTCGATAGGCATTTCAGATATAGGTGTCGATAGGCATTTCAGATATAGGTGTCGATAGGCATTTCAGATATAGGTGTCGATAGGCATTTCAGATATAGGTGTCGATAGGCATTTCAGATATAGATGCCGATAGGCATTTCAGATATATTTGCCGATTGGCATTTAAAAATAGGTGCCGATAGGCATTTCAGATATAGAAGCTGATCGGCATTTCAAATATAGGTGCCGATAGGCCTTCCAGATATGGTTGCCGATAGACATTTCAAATATAGGTGCTGATAGGCATTTTAGATGTAGTTTCCGATAGGCATTTCAAAAATAGGTGTCGAAAGGCATTTCAGATATAGGTGTCGATAGGCATTTCAGATATAGGTGTCGATAGGCATTTCAGATATAGGTGTCGTTAGGCATTTCAGATATAGGTGTCGATAGGCATTTCAGATATAGGTGTCGATAGGCATTTCAGATATAGGTGTCGATAGGCATTTCAGATATAGGTGTCGATAGGCATTCCAGATATAGGTGCCGATAGGCATTTCAGATATAGTTGCCGATTGGCATTTTAAAAATAGGTGCCGATAGGCATTTTAAAAATAGGTGCCGATAGGCATTTCAGATATAGAAGCCGATAGGCATTTCAAATATAGGTGCCGATAGGCATTCCAGATATGGTTGCCGATAGGCATTTCAAATATAGGTGCTGATAGGCATTTCAGATGTAGTTTCCGATAGGCATTTCAAAAATAGGTGTCGATAGGCATTTCAGATATAGGTGTCGATAGGCATTTCAGATATAGGTGTCGATAGGCATTTCAGATATAGGTGTCGATAAGCATTTCAGATATAGGTGTCGATAGGCATTTCAGATATAGGTGTCGATAGGCATTTCAGATATAGGTGTCGATAGGCATTTCAGATATAGGTGCCGATAGGCATTTCAGATATAGCTGCCGATTGGCATTTTAAAAATAGGTGCCGATAGGCATTTCAGATATAGAAGCCGATAGGCATTTCAAATATAGGTGCCGATAGGCATTCCAGATATGGTTGCCGATAGGCGTTTCAAATATAGGTGCTGATAGGCATTTCAGATGTAGTTTCCGATAGGCATTTCAAAAATAGGTGTCGATAGGCATTTCAGATATAGGTGTCGATAGGCATTTCAGATATAGGTGTCGATAGGCATTTCGTTTATAGGTGTCGATAGGCATTTCAGATATAGGTGTCGATAGGCATTTTTGATATAGGTGTCGATAGGCATTTCAGATATAGGTGTCGATAGGCATTTCAGATATAGGTGTCGATAGGCATTTCAGATATAGGTGTCGATAGGCATTTCAGATATAGGTGCCGATAGGCATTTCAGATATAGTTGCCGATTGGCATTTTAAAAATAGGTGCCGATAGGCATTTCAGATATAGAAGCCGATAGGCATTTCAAATATAGGTGCCGATAGGCATTCCAGATATGGTTGCCGATAGGCATTTCAAATATAGGTGCTGATAGGCATTTCAGATGTAGTTTCCGATAGGCATTTCAAAAATAGGTGTCGATAGGCATTTCAGATATAGGTGTCGATAGGCATTTCAGATATAGGTGTCGATAGGCATTTCAGATATAGGTGTCGATAGGCATTTCAGATATAGGTGTCGATAGGCATTTCAGATATAGGTGTCGATAGGCATTTCAGATATAGGTGTCGATAGGCATTTCAGATATAGGTGCCGATTGGCATTTCAGATATAGTTGCCGATTGGCATTTTAAAAATAGGTGCCGATAGGCATTTCAGATATAGAAGCCGATAGGCATTTCAAATATAGGTGCCGATAGGCATTCCAGATATGGTTGCCGATAGGCATTTCAAATATAGGTGCTGATAGGCATTTTAGATGTAGTTTCCGATAGGCATTTCAAAAATAGGTGTCGATAGGCATTTCAGATATAGGTGTCGATAGGCATTTCAGATATATGTGTCGATAGGCATTTCAGATATAGGTGTCGATAGGCATTTCAGATATAGGTGTCGATAGGCATTTCAGATATAGGTGTCGATAGGCATTTCAGATATAGGTGTCGATAGGCATTTCAGATATAGGTGTCGATAGGCATTTCAGATATAGGTGTCGATAGGCATTTCAGATATAGGGGCCGATAGGCATTTCAGATATAGTTGCCGATTGGCATTTTAAAAATAGGTGCCGATAGGCATTTCAGATATAGAAGCCGATAGGCATTTCAAATATAGGTGCCGATAGGTATTCCAGATATGGTTGCCGATAGGCATTTCAGATATAGGTGTCGATAGGCATTTCAGATATAGGTGTCGATAGGCATTTCAGATATAGGTGCCGATAGGCATTTAAGATATAGTTGCCGATTGGCATTTTAAAAATAGGTGCCGATAGGCATTTCAGATATAGAAGCCGATAGGCATTTCAGATATAGGTGTCGATAGGCATTTCAGATATAGGTGTCGATAGGCATTTCAGATATAGGTGTCGATAGGCATTTCAGATATAGGTAACGATAGGCATTTCAGATATAGGTGCCGATAGGCATTTCAGATATAGTTGCCGATTGGCATTTTAAAAATAGGTACCGATAGGCATTTCAGATATAGAATCCGATAGGCATTTCAAATATAGGTGCCGATAGGCATTCCAGATATCGTTGCCGATAGGCATTTCAAATATAGGTGCTGATAGGCATTTCAGATGTAGTTTCCGAAAGGCATTTCATAAATAGGTGTCGATAGGCATTTCAGATATAGGTGTCGATAGGCATTTCAGATATAGGTGTCGATAGGCATTTCAGATATAGGTGTCGATAGGCATTTCAGATATAGGTCTCGATAGGCATTTCAGATATAGGTGTCGATAGGCATTTCAGATATAGGTGTCGATAGGCATTTCAGATATAGGTGCCGATAGGCATTTCAGATATAGTTGCCGATTGGCATTTTAAAAATATGTGCCGATAGGCATTTCAGATATAGAAGCCGATAGGCATTTCAAATATAGGTGCCGATTGGCATTCCAGATATGGTTGCCGATAGGCATTTCAAATATAGGTGCTGATAGGCATTTCAGATGTAGTTTCCGATAGGCATTTCAAAAATAGGTGTCGATAAGCATTTCAGATATAGGTGTCGATAGGAATTTCAGATATAGGTGTCGATAGGCATTTCAGATATAGGTGTCGATAGGCATTTCAGATATAGGTGTCGATAGGCATTTCAGATATAGGTGTCGATAGGCATTTCAGATATAGGTGTCGATAGGCATTTCAGATATAAGTGTCGATAGGCATTTCTGATATAGGTGCCGATAGGCATTTCAGATATAGTTGCCGATTGGCATTTTAAAAATAGGTGCCGATAGGCATTTCAGATATAGAAGCCGATAGGCATTTCAAATATAGGTGCCGATAGGCATTCCAGATATGGTTGCCGATAGGCATTTCAAATATAGGTGCCGATAGGCTTTTCAGATATAGAAGCCGATAGGCATTTCAAATATAGGTGCCGATAGGCATTCCAGATATGGTTGCCGATAGGCATTTCAAATATAGGTGCCGATAGGCATTCCAGATATGGTTGCCGATAGGCATTTCAAATATAGGTGCTGATAGGCATTTCAGATGTAGTTTTCGATAGGCATTTCAAAAATAGGTGTCGATAGGCATTTCAGATATAGGTGTCGATAGGCATTTCAGATATAGGTGTCGATAGGCATTTCAGATATAGGTGTAGATAGGCATTTCAGATATAGGTGTCGATAGGCATTTCAGATATAGGTGTCGATAGGCATTTCAGATATAGGTGTCGATAGGCATTTCAGATATAGGTGTCGATAGGCATTTCAGATATAGGTGCCGATAGGCATTTCAGCTGATATAGTTGCCGATTGGCATTTTAAAAATTGGTGCCGATAGTCATTTCAGATATAGAAGCCGATAGGCATTTCAAATATAGGTGCCGATAGGCATTCCAGATATGGTTGCCGATAGGCATTTCAAATATAGGCGCTGATAGGCATTTCAGATGTAGTTTCCGATAGGCATTTAAAAAATAGGTGTCGATAGGCATTTCAGATATAGGTGTCGATAGGCATTTCAGATATAGGTGTCATTAGGCATTTCAGATATAGGTGTCGATAGGCATTTCAGATATAGGTGTCGATAGGCATTTCAGATATAGGTGTCGATAGGCATTTCAGATATAGGTGTCGATAGGCATTTCAGATATAGGTGTCGATAGGCATTTCAGATATAGGTGTCGATAGGCATTTCAGATATAGGTGCCGATAGGCATTCCAGATTTGGTTGCCGATAGGCATTTCAAATATCGGTGCTGATAGGCATTTCAGATGTAGTTTCCGATAGGCATTTCAAAAATAGGTGTCGATAGGCATTTCAGATATAGGTGTCGATAGGCATTTCAGATATAGGTGTCGATAGGCATTTCAGATATAGGTGTCGATAGGCATTTCAGATATAGGTGTCGATAGGCATTTCAGATATAGGTCTCGATAGGCATTTCAGATATAGGTGTCGATAGGCATTTCAGATATAGGTGTCGATAGGCATTTCAGATATAGGTGCCGATAGGCATTTCAGATATAGTTGCCGATTGGCATTTTAAAAATATGTGCCGATAGGCATTTCAGATATAAAAGCCGATAGGCATTTCAAATATAGGTGCCGATAGGCATTCCAGATATGGTTGCCGATAGGCATTTCAAATATAGGTGCTGATAGGCATTTCAGATGTAGTTTCCGATAGGCATTTCAAAAATAGGTGTCGATAAGCATTTCAGATATAGGTGTCGATAGGAATTTCAGATATAGGTGTCGATAGGCATTTCAGATATAGGTGTCGATAGGCATTTCAGATATAGGTGTCGATAGGCATTTCAGATATAGGTGTCGATAGGCATTTCAGATATAGGTGTCGATATGCATTTCAGATATAAGTGTCGATAGGCATTTCAGATATAGGTGCCGATAGGCATTTCAGATATAGTTGCCGATTGGCATTTTAAAAATAGGTGCCGATAGGCATTTCAGATATAGAAGCCGATAGGCATTTCAAATATAGGTGCCGATAGGCATTCCAGATATGGTTGCCGATAGGCATTTCAAATATAGGTGCTGATAGGCATTTCAGATGTAGTTTCCGAAAGGCATTTCAAAAATAGGTGTCGATAGGCATTTCAGATATAGGTGTCGATAGGCATTTCAGATATAGGTGTCGATAGGCATTTCAGATATAGGTGTCGATAGGCATTTCAGATATAGGTGTCGATAGGCATTTCAGATATAGGTGTAGATAGGCATTTCAGATATAGGTGTCGATAGGCATTTCAGATATAGGTGTCGATAGGCATTTCAGATATAGGTGTCGATAGGCATTTCAGATATAGGTGTCGATAGGCATTTCAGATATAGGTGCCGATAGGCATTTCAGCTGATATAGTTGCCGATTGGCATTTTAAAAATTGGTGCCGATAGTCATTTCAGATATAGAAGCCGATAGGCATTTCAAATATAGGTGCCGATAGGCATTCCAGATATGGTTGCCGATAGGCATTTCAAATATAGGCGCTGATAGGCATTTCAGATGTAGTTTCCGATAGGCATTTAAAAAATAGGTGTCGATAGGCATTTCAGATATAGGTGTCGATAGGCATTTCAGATATAGGTGTCATTAGGCATTTCAGATATAGGTGTCGATAGGCATTTCAGATATAGGTGTCGATAGGCATTTCAGATATAGGTGTCGATAGGCATTTCAGATATAGGTGTCGATAGGCATTTCAGATATAGGTGTCGATAGGCATTTCAGATATAGGTGTCGATAGGCATTTCAGATATAGGTGCCGATAGGCATTTCAGATATAGTTGCCGATTGGCATTTTAAAAATAGGTGCCGATAGGCATTTCAGATATAGAAGCCGATAGGCATTTCAAATATAGGTGCCGATAGGCATTTCAGATGTAGTTTCCGATAGGCATTTCAAAAATAGGTGTCGATAGGCATTTCAGATATAGGTGTCGATAGGCATATCAGATATAGGTGTCGATAGGCATTTCAGATATAGGTGTCGATAGGCATTTCAGATATATGTGTCGATAGGCATTTCAGATATAGGTGTCGATAGGCATTTCAGATATAGGTGTCGATAGGCATTTCAGATATAGGTGTCGATAGGCATTTCAGATATAGGTGTCGATAGGCATTTCAGATATAGATGTCGGTAGGCATTTCAGATATAGGTGTCGATAGGCATTTCAGATATAGGTGTCGATAGGCATTTCAGATATAGGTGCCGATAGGCATTTCAGATATAGTTGCCGATTGGCATTTTAAAAATAGGTGCCGATAGGCATTTCAGATATAGAAGCCGATAGGCATTTCAAATATAGGTGCCGATAGGCATTTCAGATGTAGTTTCCGATAGGCATTTCAAAAATAGGTGTCGATAGGCATTTCAGATATAGGTGTCGATAGGCATTTCAGATATAGGTGTCGATAGGCATTTCAGATATAGGTGTCGATAGACATTTCAGATATAGGTGTCGATAGGCATTTCAGATATAGGTGTATATAGGCATTTCAGATATAGGTGTCGATAGGCATTTCAGATATAGGTGTCGATAGGCATTTCAGATATAGGTGCCGATAGGCATTTCAGATATAGTTGCCGATTGGCATTTTAAAAATAGGTGCCGATAGGCATTTCAGATATAGAAGCCGATAGGCATTTCAAATATAGGTGCCGATAGGCATTCCAGATATGGTTGCCGATAGGCATTTTAAATATAGGTGCTGATAGGCATTTCAGATGTAGTTTCCGATAGGCATTTCAAAAATAGGTGTCGATAGGCATTTCAGATATAGGTGTCGATAAGCATTTCAGATATAGGTGTCGATAGGCATTTCAGATATAGGTGTCGATAGGCATTTCAGATATAGGTGTCGATAGGCATTTCAGATATAGGTGTCGATAGGCATTTCAGATATAGGTGTCGATAGGCATTTCAGATATAGGTGTCGATAGGCATTTCAGATATAGGTGTCGATAGGCATTTCAGATATAGGTGCCGATAGGCATTTCAGATATAGTTGCCGATTGGCATTTTAAAAATAGGTGCCGATAGGCATTTCAGATATAGAAGCCGATAGGCATTTCAAATATAGGTGCCGATAGGCATTCCAGATATGGTTGCCGATAGGCATTTCAAATATAGGTGCTGATAGGCATTTCAGATGTAGTTTCCGATAGGCATTTCAAAAATAGGTGTCGATAAGCATTTCAGATATAGGTGTCGATAGGCATTTCAGATATAGATGTCGATAGGCATTTCAGATATAGGTGCCGTTAGGCATTTCAGATATAGTTGCCGATTGGCATTTTAAAAATAGGTGCCGATAGGCACTTCAGATATAGAAGCCGATAGGCATTTCAAATATAGGTGCCGATAGGCATTCCAGATATGGTTGCCGATAGGCATTTCAAATATAGGTGCTGATAGGCATTTCAGATGTAGTTTCCGATAGGCATTTCAAAAATAGGTGTCGATAGGCATTTCAGATATAGGTGTCGATAGGCATTTCAGATATAGGTGTCGATAGGCATTTCAGATATAGGTGTCGATAGGCATTTCAGATATAGGTGTCGATAGGCATTTCAGATATAGGTGTCGATAGGCATTTCAGATATAGGTGTCGATAAGCATTTCAGATATAGGTGTCGATAGGCATTTCAGATATAGGTGTCGATAGGCATTTCTGATATAGGTGCCGATAGGCATTTCAGATATAGTTGCCGATTGGCATTTTAAAAATAGGTGCCGATAGGCATTTCAGATATAGAAGCCGATAGGCATTTCAAATATAGGTGCCGATAGGCATTCCAGATATAGTTGCCGATAGGCATTTCAAATATAGGTGCTGATAGGCATTTCAGATGTAGTTTCCGATAGGCATTTCAAAAATAGGTGTCGATAGGCATTTCAGATATAGGTGTCGATAGGCATTTCAGATATAGGTGTCGATAGGCATTTCAGATATAGGTGTCGATAGGCATTTCAGATATAGGTGTCGATAGGCATTTCAGATATAGGTGTCGATAGGCATTTCTGATATAGGTGTCGATAGGCATTTCAGATATAGGTGTCGATAGGCATTTCAGATATAGGTGCCGATAGGCATTTCAGATATAGTTGCCGATTAGCATTTTAAAAAATAGGTGCCGATAGGCATTTCAGATATAGAAGCCGATAGGCATTTAAAATATAGGTGCCGATAGGCATTCCAGATATGGTTGCCGATAGGCATTTCAAATATAGGTGCTGATAGGCATTTCAGATGTAGTTTCCGATAGGCATTTCAAAAATAGGTGTCGATAGGCATTTCAGATATAGGTGTCGATAGGCATTTCAGATATAGGTGTTGATAGGCATTTCAGATATAGGTGTCGATAGGCATTTCAGATATAGGTGTCGATAGGCATTTCAGATATAGGTGTCGATAGGCATTTCAGATATAGGTGTCGATAGGCATTTCAGATATAGGTGTCGATAGGCATTTCAGATATAGGTGCCGATAGGCATTTCAGATATAGTTGCCGATTGGCATTTTAAAAATAGGTGCCGATAGGCATTTCAGATATAGAAGCCGATAGGCATTTCAAATATAGGTGCCGATAGGCATTCCAGATATGGTTGCCGATAGGCATTTCAAATATAGGTGCTGATAGGCATTTCAGATGTAGTTTCCGATAGGCATTTCAAAAATAGGTGTCGATAGGCATTTCAGATATAGGTGTCGATAGGCATTTCAGATATAGGTGTCGATAGGCATGTCAGATATAGGTGTCGATAGGCATTTCAGATATAGGTGTCGATAGGCGTTTCAGATATAGGTGTCGATAGGCATTTCAGATATAGGTGTCGATAGGCATTTCAGATATAGGTGTCGATAGGCATTTCAGATATAGGTGTCGATAGGCATTTCAGATATAGGTGCCGATAGGCATTTCAGATATAGTTGCCGATTGACATTTTAAAAATAGGTGCCGATAGGCATTTCAGATATAGAAGCCGATAGGCATTTCAAATATAGGTGCCGATAGGCATTCCAGATATGGTTGCCGATAGGCATTTCAAATATAGGTGCTGATAGGCATTTCAGATGTAGTTTCCGATAGGCATTTCAAAAATAGGTGTTGATAGGCATTTCAGATATAGGTGTCGATAGGCATTTCAGATATAGGTGTCGATAGGCATTTCAGATATAGGTGTCGATAGGCATTTCAGATATAGGTGTCGATAGGCATTTCAGATATAGGTGTCGATAGGCATTTCAGATATAGGTGTCGATAGGCATTTCAGATATAGGTGTCGATAGGCATTTCAGATATAGGTGTCGATAGGCATTTCAGATATAGGTGCCGATAGGCATTTCAGATATATTTGCCGATTGGCATTTAAAAATAGGTGCCGATAGGCATTTCAGATATAGAAGCTGATAGGCATTTCAAATATAGGTGCCGATAGGCCTTCCAGATATGGTTGCCGATAGGCATTTCAAATATAGGTGCTGATAGGCATTTTAGATGTAGTTTCCGATAGGCATTTCAAAAATAGGTGTCGAAAGGCATTTCAGATATAGGTGTCGATAGGCATTTCAGATATAGGTGTCGATAGGCATTTCAGATATAGGTGTCGTTAGGCATTTCAGATATAGGTGTCGATAGGCATTTCAGATATAGGTGTCGATAGGCATTTCAGATATAGGTGTCGATAGGCATTTCAGATATAGGTGTCGATAGGCATTTCAGATATAGGTGTCGATAGGCATTTCAGATATAGGTGTCGATAGGCATTTCAGATATAGGTGTCGATAGGCATATCAGATATAGGTGTCGATAGGCATTTCAGATATAGGTGCCGATAGGCATTTCAGATATAGTTGCCGATTGGCATTTTAAAAATAAGTGCCGATAGGCATTTCAGATATAGAAGCCGATAGGCATTTCAAATATAGGTGCCGATAGGCATTCCAGATATGGTTGCCGATTGGCATTTCAAATATAGGTGCTGATAGGCATTTCAGATGTAGTTTCCGATAGGCATTTCAAAAATAGGTGTCGATAGGCATTTCAGATATAGGTGTCGATAGGCATTTCAGATATAGGTGTCGAAAGGCATTTCAGATATAGGTGTCGATAGGCATTTCAGATATAGGTGTCGATAGGCATTTCAGATATAGGTGTCGATAGGCATTTCAGATATAGGTGTCGATAGGCATTTCAGATATAGGTGCCGATAGGCATTTCAGATATAGTTGCCGATTGGCATTTTAAAAATAGGTGCCGATGGGCATTTCAGATATAGAAGCCGATAGGCATTTCAAATATAGGTGCCGATAGGCATTCCAGATATGGTTGCCGATAGGCATTTCAAATATAGGTGCTGATAGGCATTTCAGATGTATTTTCCGATAGGCATTTCAAAAATAGGTGTCGATAGGCATTTCAGATATAGTTGTCGATAGGCATTTCAGATATAGGTGTCGATAGGCATTTCAGATATAGGTGTCGATAGGCATATCAGATATAGGTGTCGATAGGCATTTCAGATATAGGTGTCGATAGGCATTTCAGATATAGGTGTCGATAGGCATTTCAGATATAGGTGTCGATAGGCATTTCAGATATAGGTGTCGATAGGCATTTCAGATATAGGTGCCGATAGGCATTTCAGATATAGATGCCGATTGGCATTTTAAAAATATGTGCCGATAGGCATTTCAGATATAGAAGCCGATAGGCATTTCAAATATAGGTGCCGATAGGCATTCCAGATATGGTTGCCGATAGGCATTTCAAATAAAGGTGCTGATAGGCATTTCAGATGTAGTTTCCGATAGGCATTTCAAAAATAGGTGTCGATAGGCATTTCAGATATAGGTGTCGATAGGCATTTCAGATATAGGTGTCGATAGGCATTTCAGATATAGGTGTCGATAGGCATTTCAGATATAGGTGTCGATAGGCATTTCAGATATAGGTGTCGATAGGCATTTCAGATATAGGTGTCGATAGGCATTTCAGATATAGGTGTCTATAGGCATATCAGATATAGGTGTCGATAGGCATTTCAGATATAGGTGCCGATAGGCATTTCAGATATAGTTGCCGATTGGCATTTTAAAAATAGGTGCCGATAGGCATTTCAGATATAGAAGCCGATAGGTATTTCAAATATAGGTGCCGATAGGCATTCCAGATATGGTTGCCGATAGGCATTTCAAATAAAGGTGCTGATAGGCATTTCAGATGTATTTTCAGATAGGCATTTCAAAAATAGGTGTCGATAGGCATTTCAGATATAGGTGTCGATAGGCATTTCAGATATAGGTGTCGATAGGCATTTCAGATATAGGTGTCGATAGGCATTTCAGATATAGGTGTCGATAGGCATATCAGATATAGGTGTCGATAGGCATTTCAGATATAGGTGTCGATAGGCATTTAAGATATAGGTGCCGATAGGCATTTCAGATATAGTTGCCGATTGGCATTTTAAAAATAGGTGCCGATAGGCATTTCAGATATAGAAGCCGATAGGCATTTCAAATATAGGTGCCGATAGGCATTCCAGATATGGTTGCCGATAGGCATTTCAAATATAGGTGCTGATAGGCATTTCAGATGTAGTTTCCGATAGGCATTTCAAAAATAGGTGTCGATAGGCATTTCAGATATAGGTGTCGATAGGCATTTCAGATATAGGTGTCGATAGGCATTTCAGATATAGGTGTCGATAGGCATTTCAGATATAGGTGTCGATAGGCATTTCAGATATAGGTGTCGATAGGCATTTTAGATATAGGTGTCGATAGGCATTTCAGATATAGGTGTCGATAGGCATTTCAGATATAGGTGCCGATAGGCATTTCAGCTGATATAGTTGCCGATTGGCATTTTAAAAATTGGTGCCGATAGGCATTTCAGATATAGAAGCCGATAGGCATTTCAAATATAGGTGCCGATAGGCATTCCAGATATGGTTGCCGATAGGCATTTCAAATATAGGCGCTGATAGGCATTTCAGATGTAGTTTCCGATAGGCATTTCAAAAATAGGTGTCGATAGGCATTTCAGATATAGGTGTCGATAGGCATTTCAGATATAGGTGTCGATAGGCATTTCAGATATAGGTGTCGATAGGCATTTCAGATATAGGTGTCGATAGGCATTTCAGATATAGGTGTCGATAGGCATTTCAGATATAGGTGTCGATAGGCATTTCAGATATAGGTGTCGATAGGCATTTCAGATATAGGTGTCGATAGGCATTTCAGATATAGGTGCCGATAGGCATTTCAGATATAGTTGCCGATTGGCATTTTAAAAATAGGTGCCGATAGGCATTTCAGATATAGAAGCCGATAGGCATTTCAAATATAGGTGCCGATAGGCATTTCAGATGTAGTTTCCGATAGGCATTTCAAAAATAGGTGTCGATAGGCATTTCAGATATAGGTGTCGATAGGCATTTCAGATATAGGTGTCGATAGGCATTTCAGATATAGGTGTCGATAGACATTTCAGATATAGGTGTCGACAGGCATTTCAGATATAGGTGTCGATAGGCATTTCAGATATAGGTGTCGTTAGGCATTTCAGATATAGGTGTCGATAGGCATTTCAGATATAGGTGCCGATAGGCATTTCAGATATAGTTGCCGATTGGCATTTTAAAAATAGGTGCCGATTGGCATTTTAAAAATAGGTGCCGATAGGCATTTCAGATATAGAAGCCGATAGGCATTTCAAATATAGGTGCCGATAGGCATTCCAGATATGGTTGCCGATAGGCATTTTAAATATAGGTGCTGATAGGCATTTCAGATGTAGTTTCCGATAGGCATTTCAAAAATAGGTGTCGATAGGCATTTCAGATATAGGTGTCGATAATCATTTCAGATATAGGTGTCGATAGGCATTTCAGATATAGGTGTCGATAGGCATTTCAGATATAGGTGTCGATAGGCATTTCAGATATAGGTGTCGATAGGCATTTCAAATATAGGTGTCGATAGGCATTTCAGATATAGGTGTCGATAGGCATTTCAGATATAGGTGCCGATAGGCATTTCAGATATAGTTGCCGATTGGCATTTTAAAAATAGGTGCCGATAGGCATTTCAGATATAGAAGCCGATAGGCATTTCAAATATAGGTGCCGATAGGCATTCCAGATATGGTTGCCGATAGGCATTTCAAATATAGGTGCTGATAGGCATTTCAGATGTAGTTTCCGACAGGCATTTCAAAAATAGGTGTCGATAGGCATTTCAGATATAGGTGTCGATAGGCATTTCAGATATAGATGTCGATAGGCATTTCAGATATAGGGGTCAAAGGGCATTTCAGATATAGGTGTCGATAGGCATTTCAGATATAGGTGTCGATAGGCATTACAGATATAGGTGCCGTTAGGCATTTCAGATATAGTTGCCGATTGGCATTTTAAAAATAGGTGCCGATAGGCACTTCAGATATAGAAGCCGATAGGCATTTCAAATATAGGTGCCGATAGGCATTCCAGATATGGTTGCCGATAGGCATTTCAAATATAGGTGCTGATAGGCATTTCAGATGTAGTTTCCGATAGGCATTTCAAAAATAGGTGTCGATAGGCATTTCAGATATAGGTGTCGATAGGCATTTCAGATATAGGTGTCGATAGGCATTTCAGATATAGTTGTCGATAGGCATTTCAGATATAGGTGTCGATAGGCATTTCAGATATAGGTGTCGATAGGCATTTCAGATATAGGTGTCGATAAGCATTTCAGATATAGGTGTCGATAGGCATTTCAGATATAGGTGTCGATAGGCATTTCAGATATAGGTGCCGATAGGCATTTCAGATATAGTTGCCGATTTGCATTTTAAAAATAGGTGCCGATAGGCATTTCAGATATAGAAGCCGATAGGCATTTCAAATATAGGTGCCGATAGGCATTCCAGATATGGTTGCCGATAGGCATTTCAAATATAGGTGCTGATAGGCATTTCAGATGTAGTTTCCGATAGGCATTTCAAAAATAGGTGTCGATAGGCATTTCAGATATAGGTGTCGATAGGCATTTCAGATATAGGTGTCGATAGGCATTTCAGATATAGGTGTCGATAGGCATTTCAGATATAGGTGTCGATAGGCATTTCAGATATAGTTGTCGATAGGCATTTCAGATATAGGTGTCGATAGGCATTTCAGATATAGGTGTCGATAGGCATTTCAGATATAGGTGTCGATAGGCATTTCAGATATAGTTGTCGATAGGCATTTCAGATATAGGTGCCGATAGGCATTTCAGATATAGTTGCCGATTGGCATTTTAAAAATAGGTGCCGATAGGCATTTCAGATATAGAAGCCGATAGGCATTTCAAATATAGGTGCCGATAGGCATTCCAGATATGGTTGCCGATAGGCATTTCAAATATAGGTGCTGATAGGCATTTCAGATGTAGTTTCCGATAGGCATTTCAAAAATAGGTGTCGATAGGCATTTCAGATATAGGTGTCGATAGGCATTTCAGATATAGGTGTCGATAGGCATTTCAGATATAGGTGTCGATAGGCATTTCAGATATAGGTGTCGATAGGCATTTCAGATATAGGTGTCGATAGGCATTTCTGATATAGGTGTCGATAGGCATTTCAGATATAGGTGTCGATAGGCATTTCAGATATAGGTGCCGATAGGCATTTCAGATATAGTTGCCGATTAGCATTTTAAAAATAGGTGCCGATAGGCATTTCAGATATAGAAGCCGATAGGCATTTAAAATATAGGTGCCGATAGGCATTCCAGATATGGTTGCCGATAGGCATTTCAAATATAGGTGCTGATAGGCATTTCAGATGTAGTTTCCGATAGGCATTTCAAAAATAGGTGTCGATAGGCATTTCAGATATAGGTGTCGATAGGCATTTCAGATATAGGTGTCGATAGGCATTTCAGATATAGGTGTCGATAGGCATTTCAGATATAGGTGTCGATAGGCATTTCAGATATGGGTGTCGATAGGTATTTCAGATATAAGTGTCGATAGGCATTTCAGATATAGGTGTCGATAGGCATTTCAGATATAGGTGCCGATAGGCATTTCAGATATAGTTGCCGATTGGCATTTTAAAAATAGGTGCCGATAGGCATTTCAGATATAGAAGCCGATAGGCATTTCAAATATAGGTGCCGATAGGCATTCCAGATATGGTAGCCGATAGGCATTTCAAATATAGGTGCTGATAGGCATTTCAGATGTAGTTTCCGATAGGCATTTCAAAAATAGGTGTCGATAGGCATTTCAGATATAGGTGTCGATAGGCATTTCAGATATAGGTGTCGATAGGCATTTCAGATATAGGTGTCGATAGGCATTTCAGATATAGGTGTCAATAGGCATTTCAGATATAGGTGTCGATAGGCATTTCAGATATAGGTGTCGATAGGCATTTCAGATATAGGTGTCGATAGAAATTTCAGATATAGGTGCCGATAGGCATTTCAGATATAGTTGCCGATTGACATTTTAAAAATAGGTGCCGATAGGCATTTCAGATATAGAAGCCGATAGGCATTTCAAATATAGTTGCCGATAGGCATTCCAGATATGGTTGCCGATAGGCTTCTCAAATATAGGTGCTGATAGGCATTTCAGATGTAGTTTCCGATAGGCATTTCAAAAATAGGTGTCGATAGGCATTTCAGATATAGTTGTCGATAGGCATTTCAGATATAGGTGTCGATAGGCATTTCAGATATAGGTGTCGATAGGCATTTCAGATATAGGTGTCGATAGGCATTTCAGATATAGGTGTCGATAGGCATTTCAGATATAGGTGTCGATAGGCATTTCAGATATAAGTGTCGATAGGCATTTCAGATATAGGTGCCGATAGGCATTTCAGATATAGTTGCCGATTGGCATTTTAAAAATAGGTGCCGATAGGCATTTCAGATATAGAAGCCGATAGGCATTTCAAATATAGGTGCCGATAGGCATTCCAGATATGGTTGCCGATAGGCATTTCAAATATAGGTGCTGATAGGCATTTCAGATGTAGTTTCCGAAAGGCATTTCAAAAATAGGTGTCGATAGGCATTTCAGATATAGGTGTCGATAGGCATTTCAGATATAGGTGTCGATAGGCATTTCAGATATAGGTGTCGATAGGCATTTCAGATATAGGTGTCGATAGGCATTTCAGATATAGGTGTCGATAGGGATTTCAGATATAGGTGTCGATAGGCATTTCAGATATAGGTGTCGATAGGCATTTCAGATATAGGTGCCGATAGGCATTTCAGATATAGTCGCCGATTGGCATTTTAAAAATAGGTGCCGATAGGCTTTTCAGATATAGAAGCCGATAGGCATTTCAAATATAGGTGCCGATAGGCATTCCAGATATGGTTGCCGATAGGCATTTCAAATATAGGTGCCGATAGGCATTCCAGATATGGTTGCCGATAGGCTTTTCAAATATAGGTGCTGATAGGCATTTCAGATGTAGTTTCCGATAGGCATTTCAAAAATAGGTGTCGATAGGCATTTCAGATATAGTTGTCGATAGGCATTTCAGATATAGGTGTCGATAGGCATTTCAGATATAGGTGTCGATAGGCATTTCAGATATAGGTGTCGATAGGCATTTCAGATATAGGTGTCGATAGGCATTTCAGATATAGGTGTCGATAGGCATTTCAGATATAGGTGCCGATAGGCATTTCAGATATATTTGCCGATTGGCATTTAAAAATAGGTATCGATAGGCATTTCAGATATAGAAGCTGATCGGCATTTCAAATATAGGTGCCGATAGGCCTTCCAGATATGGTTGCCGATAGGCATTTCAAATATAGGTGCTGATAGGCATTTTAGATGTAGTTTCCGATAGGCATTTCAAAAATAGGTGTCGAAAGGCATTTCAGATATAGGTGTCGATAGGCATTTCAGATATAAGTGTCGATAGGCATTTCAGATATAGGTGTCGTTAGGCATTTCAGATATAGGTGTCGATAGGCATTTCAGATATAGGTGTCGATAGGCATTTCAGATATAGGTGTCGATAGGCATTTCAGATATAGGTGTCGATAGGCATTCCAGATATAGGTGCCGATAGGCATTTCAGATATAGTTGCCGATTGGCATTTTAAAAATAGGTGCCGATAGGCATTTTAAAAATAGGTGCCGATAGGCATTTCAGATATAGAATCCGATAGGCATTTCAAATATAGGCGCCGATAGGCATTCCAGATATGGTTGCCGATAGGCATTTCAAATATAGGTGCTGATAGGCATTTCAGATGTAGTTTCCGATAGGCATTTCAAAAATAGGTGTCGATAGGCATTTCAGATATAGGTGTCGATAGGCATTTCAGATATAGGTGTCGATAGGCATTTCAGATATAGGTGTCGATAGGCATTTCAGATATAGGTGTCGATAAGCATTTCAGATATAGGTGTCGATAGGCATTTCAGATATAGGTGTCGATGGGCATTTCAGATATAGGTGTCGATAGGCATTTCAGATATAGGTGCCGATAGGCATTTCAGATATAGTTGCCGATTGGCATTTTAAAAATAGGTGCCGATAGGCATTTCAGATATAGAAGCCGATAGGCATTTCAAATATAGGTGCCGATAGGCATTCCAGATATGGTTGCCGATAGGCATTTCAAATATAGGTGCTGATAGGCATTTCAGATGTAGTTTCCGATAGGCATTTCAAAAATAGGTGTCGATAGGCATTTCAGATATAGGTGTCGATAGGCATTTCAGATATAGGTGTCGATAGGCATTTCAGATATAGGTGTCGATAGGCATTTCAGATATAGGTGTCGATAGGCATTTCAGATATAGGTGTCGATAGGCATTTCAGATATAGGTGTCGATAGGCATTTCAGATATAGGTGTCGATAGGCATTTCAGATATAGGTGCCGATAGGCATTTCAGATATATTTGCCGATTGGCATATTAAAAATAGGTGCCGATAGGCATTTCAGATATAGAAGCCGATAGGCATTTCAAATATAGGTGCCGATAGGCATTCCAGATATGGTTGCCGATAGGCATTTCAAATATAGGTGCTGATAGGCATTTCAGATGTAGTTTCCGATAGGCATTTCAAAAATAGGTGTCGATAGGCATTTCAGATATAGGTGTCGATAGGCATTTCAGATATAGGTGTCGATAGGCATTTCAGATATAGGTGTCGATAGGCATTTCAGATATAGGTGTCGATAGGCATTTCAGATATAGGTGTCGATAGGCATTTCAGATATAGGTGTCGATAGGCATTTCAGATATAGGTGCCGATAGGCATTTCAGATATAGTTGCCGATTGGCATTTTAAAAATAGGTGCCGATAGGCATTTCAGATATAGAAGCCGATAGGCATTTCAAATATAGGTGCCGATAGGTATTCCAGATATGGTTGCCGATAGGCATTTCAGATATAGGTGTCGATAGGCATTTCAGATATAGGTGTCGATAGGCATTTCAGATATAGGTGCCGATAGGCATTTAAGATATAGTTGCCGATTGGCATTTTAAAAATAGGTGCCGATAGGCATTTCAGATATAGAAGCAATAGGCATTTCAGATATAGGTGTCGATAGGCATTTCAGATATAGGTGTCGATAGGCATTTCAGATATAGGTGTCGATAGGCATTTCAGATATAGGTGTCGATAGGCATTTCAGATATAGGTGCCGATAGGCATTTCAGATATAGTTGCCGATTGGCATTTTAAAAATAGGTGCCGATAGGCATTTCAGATATATAATCCGATAGGCATTTCAAATATAGGTGCCGATAGGCATTCCAGATATCGTTGCCGATAGGCATTTCAAATATAGGTGCTGATAGGCATTTCAGATGTAGTTTCCGAAAGGCATTTCATAAATAGGTGTCGATAGGCATTTCAGATATAGGTGTCGATAGGCATTTCAGATATAGGTGTCGATAGGCATTTCAGATATAGGTGTCGATAGGCATTTCAGATATAGGTCTCGATAGGCATTTCAGATATAGGTGTCGATAGGCATTTCAGATATAGGTGTCGATAGGCATTTCAGATATAGGTGCCGATAGGCATTTCAGATATAGTTGCCGATTGGCATTTTAAAAATATGTGCCGATAGGCATTTCAGATATAGAAGCCGATAGGCATTTCAAATATAGGTGCCGATAGGCATTCCAGATATGGTTGCCGATAGGCATTTCAAATATAGGTGCTGATAGGCATTTCAGATGTAGTTTCCGATAGGCATTTCAAAAATAGGTGTCGATAAGCATTTCAGATATAGGTGTCGATAGGAATTTCAGATATAGGTGTCGATAGGCATTTCAGATATAGGTGTCGATAGGCATTTCAGATATAGGTGTCGATAGGCATTTCAGATATAGGTGTCGATAGGCATTTCAGATATAGGTGTCGATAGGCATTTCAGATATAAGTGTCGATAGGCATTTCAGATATAGGTGCCGATAGGCATTTCAGATATAGTTGCCGATTGGCATTTTAAAAATAGGTGCCGATAGGCATTTCAGATATAGAAGCCGATAGGCATTTCAAATATAGGTGCCGATAGGCATTCCAGATATGGTTGCCGATAGGCATTTCAAATATAGGTGCTGATAGGCATTTCAGATGTAGTTTCCGAAAGGCATTTCAAAAATAGGTGTCGATAGGCATTTCAGATATAGGTGTCGATAGGCATTTCAGATATAGGTGTCGATAGGCATTTCAGATATAGGTGTCGATAGGCATTTCAGATATAGGTGTCGATAGGCATTTCAGATATAGGTGTCGATAGGGATTTCAGATATAGGTGTCGATAGGCATTTCAGATATAGGTGTCGATAGGCATTTCAGATATAGGTGCCGATAGGCATTTCAGATATAGTCGCCGATTGGCATTTTAAAAATAGGTGCCGATAGGCTTTTCAGATATAGAAGCCGATAGGCATTTCAAATATAGGTGCCGATAGGCATTCCAGATATGGTTGCCGATAGGCATTTCAAATATAGGTGCCGATAGGCATTCCAGATATGGTTGCCGATAGGCATTTCAAATATAGGTGCTGATAGGCATTTCAGATGTAGTTTCCGATAGGCATTTCAAAAATAGGTGTCGATAGGCATTTCAGATATAGGTGTCGATAGGCATTTCAGATATAGGTGTCGATAGGCATTTCAGATATAGGTGTCGATAGGCATTTCAGATATAGGTGTCGATAGGCATTTCAGATATAGGTGTCGATAGGCATTTCAGATATAGGTGTCGATAGGCATTTCAGATATAGGTGTCGATAGGCATTTCAGATATAGGTGCCGATAGGCATTTCAGCTGATATAGTTGCCGATTGGCATTTTAAAAATTGGTGCCGATAGTCATTTCAGATATAGAAGCCGATAGGCATTTCAAATATAGGTGCCGATAGGCATTCCAGATATGGTTGCCGATAGGCATTTCAAATATAGGCGCTGATAGGCATTTCAGATGTAGTTTCCGATAGGCATTTCAAAAATAGGTGTCGATAGGCATTTCAGATATAGGTGTCGATAGGCATTTCAGATATAGGTGTCGATAGGCATTTCAGATATAGGTGTCGATAGGCATTTCAGATATAGGTGTCGATAGGCATTTCAGATATAGGTGTCGATAGGCATTTCAGATATAGGTGTCGATAGGCATTTCAGATATAGGTGTCGATAGGCATTTCAGATATAGGTGCCGATAGGCATTTCAGATATAGTTGCCGATTGGCATTTTAAAAATAGGTGCCGATAGGCATTTCAGATATAGAAGCCGATAGGCATTTCAAATATAGGTGCCGATAGGCATTCCAGATTTGGTTGCCGATAGGCATTTCAAATATCGGTGCTGATAGGCATTTCAGATGTAGTTTCCGATAGGCATTTCAAAAATAGGTGTCGATAGGCATTTCAGATATAGGTGTCGATAGGCATTTCAGATATAGGTGTCGATAGGCATTTCAGATATAGGTGTCGATAGGCATTTCAGATATATGTGTCGATAGGCATTTCAAATATAGGTGCTGATAGGCATTCCAGATGTAGTTTCCGATAGGCATTTCAAAAATTGGTGCCGATAGGCATTTCAGATATAGGTGCCGATAGGCATTTTAGATATAGTTACCGATTGGCATTTTTAAAATAGGTGCCGATAGGCATTTCAGATATAGAAGCCGATAGGTATTTCAAATATAGGTGTCGATATGCATTTCAGATATGTTTGCCGATAGGCATTTCAAATATAGGTGCTGATAGGCATTTCAGATGTAGTTTCCGATAGGCATTTCAAAAATAGGTGCCGATAGGCATTTCAGATTTAGAAGCCGATCGGCATTTCAAATATAGGTGCCGATAGGCATTCCAGATATGGTTGCCGATAGGCATTTTAAATATAGGTGCTGATAGGCATTTCAGATGTAGTTTCCGATAGGCATTTCAAAAATTGGTGCCGATAGGCATTTCAGATATAGGTGCCGATAGGCATTTCAGATATAGTTGCCGATTGGCATTTTAAAAATAGGTGTCGATAGGCATTTCAGGTATAGAAGCCGATAGGCATTTCAGGTATAGAAGCCGATAGGCATTTCAAATATAGGTGCCGATAGGCATTTCAGATATATTTGCCGATTGGCATTTTAAAAATAGGTGCCGATAGGCATTTCAGATATAACAGCCGATAGGCATTTCAAATATAGGTGCCGATAGGCATTCCAGATATGGTTGCCGATAGGCATTTCAAATATTGGTGCTGATAGGCATTTCAGATGTAGTTTCCAATAGGCATTTCAAAAATAGGTTTTGATAGGCATTTAAGATATAGGTGCCGATAGGCATTTCAGATATAGTTGCCGATTGGCATTTTAAAAATAGGTGCCGATAGGCATTTCAGATATAGTTGCCGATAGGCATATCAGATATAGTTGCCGATAGGCATTTAAAATATAGGTGCCGATAGGCATTTCAAATATAGGTGTCGATAGGCATTTCAGATATAAATGCCGAAAGGCATTTCAGATATAGGTGCCGATAGG
>JAVRKA010000673.1:0-67057 GCA_034508555.1 Venustoraphidia nigricollis
TAAGCTTAAATTGGGTTCCTGACAAAGAATTAATGTATAGAACTGAAATGGAAAAAATTAGAATGGACATAGATTTTGATAATATTTCTTGTGATGAAGCTTATAAATTCTGGATTGATGAAATATTTGATAAAGCAAAGAAACTAGGAATGTATACAGAAAAATTAATATGTGTAAATGGGAGTAGGAAAAGCGTTAGAAATAAACAATCTTGGTACTCGAACGAATGCAAAGAAAATAAGATTATTATGAATAATATGTTTAAACTATGTAAGAATAATAATTTTGAGGAAAGTTCTTTAGTCGATTATTTGGACGCGAAAAAAGCTTACAAAAATTTAGTTAAAAAAGCAAAAAAAGATTATCACATATACATAACTGAGAGGTTGACAGATACAAAAAATTCGCAGGAATTTTGGAAAGTTTTTCGAGAAATTAAAAAAGGGAAAATAATAAATAGTGACATTAAAATAGAAACATGGGAAAAATATCTGAAAAGTTTATACCCAACCAAGATAAAGTTAGATAGATCTTTTATAGATGTGAGGCACCCTTTTTTAGATGCTCCATTTGAGAGTGCAGAAATTAACTTAGTAGTGAGGAAATTAAAAAACGGCAAGGCACCTGGAATAGACAAAATTAAAAATGAATTCTTAAAGTACCTGCCAGATAATTGTTACGAATCTTTAGCTAAATGTTTTAACAAAATATGGGAAACCGAAAAAATTCCAACGCTTTGGTCAAACATTGAAATGGTAATGATACCAAAAAAGGGTAATCTTGAAGATCCCAATAATTATAGGGGAATAGCATTAATGAATACCTTGTCAAAATTATTTACTGGAATACTAGCTAATAGATTGCATAGATGGGTTGAAGACAATGACATTCTTTCAGAGAACCAATCGGGATTTCGGAAAGGGAGAAGCTGTATCGATAATATTTTCACAATTAACAGTTTAATTCAAATTAATTTAAGATTGAGGAAAAGTAAAGTATACGCCACATTTATAGACTTTAAGAAAGCCTTTGACTCGGTTGAGCATGACATATTATGGACTAAGTTATTCAGATATGGAATAAGTGGAAAGATAATTCGCGTTTTAAAATGTATATACAATAATGCAAAAATTAGTTCTAGAATTTTCAATCAAAGCACTAGTTTCATCAATGTTAGTAAAGGGGTATTACAAGGGGAACCGGTCAGTCCACTATTATTCTCGTTATTCCTGAACGATTTGGAGGATTTCATGACTAAAAATAACATACGAGGTTTAAACATTGATGGTCACAATGAGGTCAAATTATTACTATATGCAGATGATTTGGTGTTATTGTCCACTTCATTTCAGAGTGCGCAAAAACAGTTAAATGTGTTAACTGAATACTGTAAAACTAACAATATGACGATTAATGTGGAAAAAACTAAGCAATTAGTATTTAGAAAAGGGGGTAGGGTAAAAGAAGCAGAAAAACTTAAACTCAACGATGGGTATATAGAAAGGGTAAGTAGCTACAATTATTTAGGAGTAGTATTCTCAGACTCGGGTTTATATTCCAAAGAAGCTAAATTTGCGATACAAAAGGCTAGTATAGCCATAAATAATGTAAGATCATCCCTAGTTAAAACTAAAGCCACGTCTTGGGATGCTAGAATAAAACTCTATCATGCTATCATACTATCTACACTTCTATACGCCTCTGAAATTTGGGGACTTAGGTATTTTCAAAACGTGGAAAAGGTACAAACAAATTTTTTCAAAACAATACTCTGTTGGCCTAAATCTACACCTGGATACATAATTCGCATGGAGACAGGTACGATAAAATTAAGTATAATTGTGCTAAAATTAGCGTTATTATGGTGGGTAAAATTAATAAATATGGGCAATGATAGGTACCCAAAATTGTGTTTTAAGAGATTATGTAATCTAGATAATAACTTTGAATCTAACGTGGAAAAATATAATTGGGTGACCCAAATAAAAAATATTCTCATTGGCTTAGGTCTGGAGCATATATGGCTAAACCAAAACAGCAGGGAAATCAAATCTGAGCTAAATAATATCCTGGACAAATACAAAAATAAGTTAATAATAGAGGATAAAGAAAGAGTTTTAAATTCTACTTATAGCGATGAATATCAATATTTGAAATCTATTGAAGGGACAGAAGCATATCTTAAAATCGCCTCAAACATTGACAAAATCAGGCTAGTTAGCCAAATTAGAGTAATGGGTAAGAATTATATCAGACTGGTAACAAAAGGTTTTAAATATATGTGGAAGACAGAGGAATTATGTACACTTTGCAATTTAAATAAAGCTGAAAATATGTATCATTTTTTAGTTGAATGTCCAATTTATAAAGAGTTCAGAAATATATATCTCAAAAGATACTACATCACCTGCAATGGAAATAATTATATACAATGTCTACTAACAAATCTGGATTCAATAAAACTAACACATATATATCTATATATTATTAACGCTCTCAGAATCAGAAGCTTTATTATACACGAATGAAAATAAAATGTGGTTCTTTCTTTTTAAAGATATTCGTTTGAGTTCGTTTGAGTACGTTTAATATAGCAATCTAAAACTAATTAATCTTCAATAAATGTGACAGAATGTAGGGTCCATTTTCTAATAGTTTATACATATATGTTTATATATTTATATTTGTATTCTCTTTTATAATAGTATGTTTATAATAGTATGTTTCCATCCTCTATGTAATAGATTAATTTCTTAAATACATTACTATTATTATTATTATTATTATATCTGAAATGCCTATCGGCACCTATTTTTAAAATGCCAATCGGCAACTATATCTGAAATGCCTATCGGCACCTATATCTTAAATGCCTATCGGCAACAATTTTTGAAATGCCTATCGGAAACTACATCTAAAATGCCTATCAGCACCTATATTTGAAATGCCTATCGGCAACCATATCTTGAATGCCTATCGCCACCTATACTTGAAATGCCTATCGGCTTCTATATCTGAAATGCTTATCGGCACCTATTTTTAAAATGCCAATTGGCAACTATATCTGAAATGCCTATCGGCACCTATATCTGAAATGCTTATCGGCACCTTTTTTTGAAATGCCAATCGGAAACTACATCTGAAATGCCTATCAGCACCTATCTTTGAAATGCCTATCGGCAACCATATCTGGAATGCCTATCGGCACCTATATTTGAAATGCCTCTCGGCTTCTATATCTGAAATGCCTATCGGCACCTATTTTTAAAACGGCAATCGGCAACTATATCTGAAATGCCTATCGGCACCTATATCTGAAATGCCTATCGGCGCCTATTTTTGAAATGCCTATCGGAAACTACATCTGAAATGCCTATCAGCACCTATATTTGAAATGCCTATCGGCAACCATATCTGGAATGCCTATCGGCACCTATATTTGAAATGCCTATCGGCTTCTATATCTGAAATGCCTATCGGCACCTATTTTTAAAATGCCAATCAGCAACTATATCAGAAATGCCTATCGGCACCTATATCTGAAATGCCTATCGGCACCTATTTTTGAAATGCCTTTCGGAAACTACATCTCAAATGCCTATCTGCTCCTATATTTGAAATGCCTATCGGCAACCGTATCTATAATGCCTATCGACACCTATATTTGAAATACCTATCGGCCTCTATATCTGAAATGCCTATCGGCACCTGTTTTTAAAATGCCAATCGGCAACTATATCTGAAATGCCTATCGGCACCTATATCTGAAATGCCTATCGGCATCAATTTTTGAAATGCCTATCGGAAACTACATCTTAAATGCCTATCAGCACCTATATTTGAAATGCCTATCGGCAACCATATCTGGAATGCCTATCGGCACCTATATTTGAAATGCCTATCGGCTTCTATATCTGAAATGCCTATCGGCACCTATTTTTAAAATGCCAATCGGCAACTATATCTGAAATGCCTATCGGCACCTATATCTTAAATGCCTATCGGCATCAATTTTTGAAATGCCTATCGAAAACTACATCTAAAATGCCTATCAGCACCTATATTTGAAATGCCTATCGGCAACCATATCTGGAATGCCTATCGCCACCTATATTTGAAATGCCTATCGGCTTCTATATCTGAAATGCTTATCGGCACCTATTTTTAAAATGCCAATTGGCAACTATATCTGAAATGCTTATCGGCACCTATATCTGAAATGCCTATCGGCACCTTTTTTTGAAATGCCTATCGAAAACTACATCTGAAATGCCTATCAGCACATATATTTGAAATGCCTATCGGCTTCTATATCTGAAATGCTTATCGGCACCTATTTTTAAAATGCCAATTGGCAACTATATCTGAAATGCCTATCGGCACCTATATCTGAAATGCCTATCGACACCTATATCTGAAATGCCTATCGACACCTATATCTGAAATGCCTGTCGACACCTATATCTGAAATGCCTATCGACACCTATATCTGAAATGCCTATCGACACCTATATCTGAAATGCCTATCGACACCTTTATCTGAAATGCCTATCGACACCTATATCTGAAACTCCTATCGACACCTATTTTTGAAATGCCTATCGGAAACTACATCTGAAATGCCTATCAGCACCTATATTTGAAATGCCTATCGGCAACCATATCTGGAATGCCTATCGGCACCTATATTTGAAATGCCAATCGGCTTCTATATCTGAAATGCCTATCGGCACTTATTTTTAAAATGCCAATCGGCAACTATATCTGAAATGCCTATCGGCACCTATATCCGAAATGCCTATCGACACCTATATCTGAAATGCCTATCGACACCTATATCTGAAATGCCTATCGACACCTATATCTGAAATGCCTATCGACACCTATATCTGAAATGCCTATCGACACCTATATCTGAAATGCCTATCGACATCTATATCTGAAATACCTATCGACACCTATGTCTGAAATGCCTATCGACACTTATATCTGAAATGCCTATCGACACCTATATCTGAAATGCCTATCGACACCTATTTTTGAAATGCCTATCGGAAACTACATCTGAAATGCCTATCAGCACCTATATTTGAAATGCCTATCGGCAACCATATCTGGAATGCCTATCAGCACCTATATTTGAAATGCCTATCGGCAACCATATCTGGAATGCCTATCGGCACCTATATTTGAAATGCCTATCGGCTTCTATATCTGAAATGCCTATCGGCACCTATTTTTAAAATGCCAATCGGCATCTATATCTGAAATGCCTATCGGCACCTATATCTGAAATGCCTATCGACACCTATATCTGAAATGCCTATCGACACCTATATCTGAAATGCCTATCGACACCTTTATCTGAAATGCCTATCGACACCTATATCTGAAATGCCTATCGACACCTATATCTGAAATGCCTATCGACACCTATATCTGAAATGCCTATCGACACCAAATCTGAAATGCCTATCGACACCTATATCTGAAATGCCTATCGACACCTATATCTGAAATGCCTATCGACACCTATATCTGAAATGCCTATCGACACCTATTTTTGAAATGCCTATCGGAAACTACATCTGAAATGCCTATCAGCACCTATATTTGAAATGCCTATCGGCAACCATATCTGGAATGCCTATCGGCACCTATATTTGAAATGCCTATCGGCTTCTATATCTGAAATGCCTATCGGCACCTATTTTTAAAATGCTAATCGGCAACTATATCTGAAATGCCTATCGACAACCATATCTGGAATGCCTATCGGCACCAATATTTGAAATGCCTATCGGCTTCTATATCTGAAATGCCTATCGGCACCTATTTTTAAAATGCCAATCGGCAACTATATCTGAAATGCCTATCGGCACCTATATCTGAAATGCCTATCGACACCTATATCTGAAATGCCTATCGACACCTATATCTGAAATGCCTATCGACACCTATATCTGAAATGCCTATCGACACCTATATCTGAAATGCCTATCGACACCTATTTCTGAAATGCCTATCGACACCTATATCTGAAATGCCTATCGACACCTATATCTGCAATGCCTATCGTACCTATATCTGAAATGCCTATCGACACCTATTTTTGAAATGCCTATCGAAAACTACATCTGAAATGCCTATCAGCACCTATATTTGAAATGCCTATCGGCAACCATATCTGGAATGCCTATCGGCACCTATATTTGAAATGCCTATCGGCTTCTATATCTGAAATGCCTATCGGCACCTATTTTTAAAATGCCAATCGGCAACTATATCTGAAATGGCTATCGGCACCTATATCTGAAATGCCTATCGACACCTATATCTGAAATGCCTATCGACACCTATATCTGAAATGCCTATCGACACCTATATCTGAAATGCCTATCGACACCTATATCTGAAATGCCTATCGACACCTATTTTTGAAATGCCTATCGGAAACTACATCTGAAATGCCTATCAGCACCTATATTTGAAATGTCTATCGGCAACCATATCTGGAATGCCTATCGGCACCTATATTTGAAATGCCTATCGGCTTCTATATCTGAAATGCCTATCGGCACCTATTTTTAAAATGCCATTCGGCAACTATATCTGAAATGCCTATCGGCACCTATATCTGAAATGCCTATCGACACCTATATCTGAAATGCCTATCGACACCTATATCTGAAATGCCTATCGACACCTATATCTGAAATGCCTATTGACACCTATATCTGAAATGCCTATCGACACCTATATCTGAAATGCCTATAGACACCTATATCTGAAATGCCTATCGACACCTATATATGAAATGCCTATCGACACCTATATCTAAAATGCCTATCGACACCTATTTTTGAAATGCCTATCGGAAACTACATCTGAAATGCCTATCAGCACCTATATTTGAAATGCCTATCGGCAACCATATCTGGAATGCCTATCGGCACCTATATTTGAAATGCCTATCGGCTTCTATATCTGAAATGCCTATCGGCACCTATTTTTAAAATGCCAATCGGCAACTATATCTAAAATGCCTATCGGCACCTATATCTGAAATGCCTATCGACACCTATACCTGAAATGCCTATCGACACCTATATCTGAAATGCCTATCGACACCTATATCTGAAATGCCTATCGACACCTATATCTGAAATGCCTATCGACACCTATATCTGAAATGCCTATCGACACTTATATCTGAAATGCCTATCGACACCTATATCTGAAATGCCTATCGACACCTATATCTGAAATGCCTATCGACACCTATATCTGAAATGCCTATCGACACCTGTTTTTGAAATGCCTATCGGAAACTACATCTGAAATGCCTATCAGCACCTATATTTGAAATGCCTATCGGCAACCATATCTGGAATGCCTATCGGCACCTATATTTGAAATGCCTATCGGCTTCTATATCTGAAATGCCTATCGGCACCTATTTTTAAAATGCCAATCGGCAACTATATCTGAAATGCCTATCGGCACCTATATCTGAAATGACTATCGGCACCTGTTTTTTCATTTGCCTATCGGAAACTACATCTGAAATGCCTATCAGCACCTATATTTGAAATGCCTATCGGCAACCATATCTGAAATGCCTATCGACACCTATATTTGAAATACCTATCGGCTTCTATATCTGAAATGCCTATCGGCACCTATTTTTAAAATGCAAATCGGCAACTATATCTGAAATGCCTATCGACACCTATATCTGAAATGCCTATCGACACCTATTTTAGAAATGCCTATCGGAAACTACATCTGAAATGCCTATCAGCACCTATATTTGAAATGCCTATCGGCAACCATATCTGGAATGCCTATCGGCACCTATATTTGAAATGCCTATCGGCTTCTATATCTGAAATGCCTATCGGCACCTATTTTTAAAATGCCATTCGGCAACTATATCTGAAATGCCTATCGGCACCTATATCTGAAATGCCTATCGACACCTATATCTGAAACGCCTATCGACACCTATAACTGAAATGCCTATCGACACCTATATCTGAAATGCCTATCGACACCTATATCTGAAATGCCTATCGACACCTATATCTGAAATGCCTATAGACACCTATATCTGAAATGCCTATCGACACCTATATATGAAATGCCTATCGACACCTATATCTGAAATGCCTATCGACACCTATTTTTGAAATGCCTATCGGAAACTACATCTGAAATGCCTATCAGCACCTATATTTGAAATGCCTATCGGCAACCATATCTGGAATGCCTATCGGCACCTATATTTGAAATGCCTATCGGCTTCTATATCTGAAATGCCTATCGGCACCTATTTTTAAAATGCCAATCGGCAAATATATCTAAAATGCCTATCGGCACCTATATCTGAAATGCCTATCGACACCTATATCTGAAATGCCTATCGACACCTATATCTGAAATGCCTATCGACACCTATATCTGAAATGCCTATCGACACCTATTTCTGAAATGCCTATCGACACCTATATCTGAAATGCCTATCGACACCTATATCTGAAATGCCTATCGACACCTATATCTGAAATGCCTATCGACACCTATATCTGAAATGCCTATCGACACCTATTTTTGAAATGCCTATCGGAAACTACATCTGAAATGCCTATCAGCACCTATATTTGAAATGCCTATCGGCAACTATATCTGGAATGCCTATCGGCACCTATATTTGAAATGCCTATCGGCTTCTATATCTGAAATGCCTATCGGCACCTATTTTTAAAATGCCAATCGGCAACTATATCTAAAATGCCTATCGGCACCTATATCTGAAATGCCTATCGACACCTATATCTGAAACGCCTATCGACACCTATAACTGAAATGCCTATCGACACCTATATCTGAAATGCCTATCGACACCTATATCTAAAATGCCTATCGACACCTATATCTGAAATGCCTATAGACACCTATATCTGAAATGCCTATCGACACCTATATATGAAATGCCTATCGACACCTATATCTGAAATGCCTATCGACACCTATTTTTGAAATGCCTATCGGAAACTACATCTGAAATGCCTATCAGCACCTATATTTGAAATGCCTATCGGCAACTATATCTGGAATGCCTATCGGCACCTATATTTGAAATGCCTATCGGCTTCTATATCTGAAATGCCTATCGACACCTATTTTTAAAATGCCAATCGGCAACTATATCTGAAATGCCTATCGGCACCTATATCTGAAATGCCTATCGGCACCTGTTTTTTCATTTGCCTATCGGAAACTACATCTGAAATGCCTATCAGCACCTATATTTGAAATGCCTATCGGCAACCATATCTGAAATGCCTATCAACACCTATATTTGAAATACCTATCGGCTTCTATATCTGAAATGCCTATCGGCACCTATTTTTAAAATGCAAATCGGCAACTATATCTGAAATGCCTATCGGCACCTATATCTTAAATGCCTATCGGCATCAATTTTTGAAATGCCTATCGAAAACTACATCTAAAATGCCTATCAGCACCTATATTTGAAATGCCTATCGGCAACCATATCTGGAATGCCTATCGCCACCTATATTTGAAATGCCTATCGGCTTCTATATCTGAAATGCTTATCGGCACCTATTTTTAAAATGCCAATTGGCAACTATATCTGAAATGCTTATCGGCACCTATATCTGAAATGCCTATCGGCACCTTTTTTTGAAATGCCTATCGAAAACTACATCTGAAATGCCTATCAGCACATATATTTGAAATGCCTATCGGCTTCTATATCTGAAATGCTTATCGGCACCTATTTTTAAAATGCCAATTGGCAACTATATCTGAAATGCCTATCGACAACTATATCTGAAATGCCTATCGGCACCTATATCTGAAATGCCTATCGGCACCTATTTTTGAAATGCCTATCGGAAACTACATCTGAAATGTCTATCAGCACCTATATTTGAAATGCCTATCGGCAACCATCTCTGGAATGCCTGTCGGCACCTATATTTGAAATGCCTATCGGCTTCTATATCTGAAATACCTATCGGAAACTATTTATAAAATGCCAATCGGCAACTATATCTGAAATGCCTATCGACACCTATATTTGAAATACCTATCGGCTTCTATATCTGAAATGCCTATCGGCACCTATTTTTAAAATGCAAATCGGCAACTATATCTGAAATGCCTATCGGCACCTATATCTTAAATGCCTATCGGCATCAATTTTTGAAATGCCTATCGAAAACTACATCTAAAATGCCTATCAGCACCTATATTTGAAATGCCTATCGGCAACCATATCTGGAATGCCCATCGGCACCTATATTTTAAATGCCTATCAAATTCTATATCTGAAATGCCTATCGGCACCTATATCTGAAATGCCTATCGGCACCTATTTTTGAAATGCGCAACGGAAACTACATCTGAAATGCCTATCAGCACCTATATTTGAAATGCCTATCGGCAACCATATCTGAAATGCCTATCGACACCTATATTTGAAATACCTATCGGCTTTTATATCTGAAATGCCTATTGGCACCTATATTTGAAATGCCTATCGGCAACCATATCTGGAATGCCTACCGGCACCTATATTTTAAATGCCTATCAACTTCTATATCTGAAATGCCTATCGGCACCTATATTTTAAATACCTATCGGCTTCTATATCTGAAATGACTATCGGCACCTATATCTGAAGTGCCTATCGGCACAAATTTTTGAAATGCCTATCGGAAACTACATATAGAATGCCTATCAGCACCTATATTTAAAATGCCTATCGGCAACCATATTTGGAATGCTTATCGGCACCTATATTTGAAATGCCTATCGGCTTCTATATCTGAAATGCCTATCGACACCTATTTTTAAAATGCCAATCGTCAACTATATCTGAAATGCCTATCGGCACCTATATCTGAAATGCCTATCGGCACCTATTTTTGAAATGCGCAACGGAAACTACATCTGAAATGCCTATCAGCACCTATATTTGAAATGCCTATCGGCAACCATATCTGGAATGTCTATCGGCACCTATATTTGAAATGCCTATCGGCTTCTATATCTGAAATGCCTATCGGCACCTATTTTTAAAATGCCAATCGGCAACTATATCTGTAATGCCTATCGGCACCTATATCTTAAATGCCTATCGGCACCTATTTTTGAAATGCCTATCGAAAACTACATCTGATATGCCTATCAGCACCAATATTTGAAATGCCTATCGGCAACCATATCTGAAATGCCTATCGACACCTATATTTGAAATACCTATCGGCTTCTATATTTGAAATGCCTATCGGCACCTATTTTTAAAATGCCAATCGGCAACTATATCTGAAATGCCTATCGGCTCCTATATCTAAAATGCCTATCGGCACCTATATCTGAAATGCCTATCGGCACCAATTTTTGAAATGCCTATCGGAAACTAGGTCTGAAATGCCTATCAGCACCTATATTTGAAATGCCTATCGGCAACTATATCTGGAATGCCTATCGGCACCTATATTTGAAATGCCTATCGGCTTCTATATCTGAAATGCCTATCGGCACCTATTTTTGAAATGCCTATCGAAAAGTACATCTGAAATGCCTATCAGCACCTATATTTGAAATGCCTATCGGCTTCTATATCTGAAATGCCTATCGGCACCTATTTTTAAAATGCCAATCGGCAACTATATCTAAAATGCCTATCGGCACCTATATCTGAAATGCCTATCGACACCTATATCTGAAATGCCTATCGACACCTATATCTGAAATGCCTATCGACACCTATATCTGAAATGCCTATCGACACCTATTTCTGAAATGCCTATCGACACCTATATCTGAAATGCCTATCGACACCTATATCTGAAATGCCTATCGACACCTATATCTGAAATGCCTATCGACACCTATTTTTGAAATGCCTATCGGAAACTACATCTGAAATGCCTATCAGCACCTATATTTGAAATGCCTATCGGCATCCATATCTGGAATGCCTATCGGCACCTATATTTGAAATGCCTATCGGCTTCTATATCTGAAATGCCTATTGGCACCTATTTTTAAAATGCCAATCGGCAACTATATCTGAAATGCCTATCGGCACCTATATCTGAAATGCCTATCGGCACCTGTTTTTTCATTTGCCTATCGGAAACTACATCTGAAATGCCTATCAGCACCTATATTTGAAATGCCTATCGGCAACCATATCTGGAATGCCTATCGGCACCTATATTTGAAATGCCTATCGGCTTCTATATCTGAAATGCCTATCGGCACCTATTTTTAAAATGCCAATCGGCAACTATATCTGAAACGCCTATCGGCACCTATATCTGAAATGCCTATCGACACCTATATCTGAAATGCCTATCGACACCTATATCCTATATCTGAAATGCCTATCGACACCTATATCTGAAATGCCTATCGACACCTATATCTGAAATGCCTATCGACACCTATTTTTGAAATGCCTATCGGAAACTACATCTGAAATGCCTATCAGCACCTATATTTGAAATGCCTATCGGCAACCATATCTGGAATGCCTATCGGCACCTATATTTGAAATGCCTATCGGCTTCTATATATGAAATGCCTATCGGCACCTATTTTTAAAATGCCAATCGGCATCTATATCTGAAATGCCTATCGGCACCTATATCTGAAATGCCTATCGACACCTATATCTGAAATGCCAATCGGCAACTATATCTAAAATGCCTATCGGCACCTATATCTGAAATGCCTATCGACACCTATATCTGAAATGCCTATCGACACCTATATCTGAAATGCCTATCGACACCTATATCTGAAATGCCTATCGACACCTATTTCTGAAATGCCTATCGACACCTATATCTGAAATGCCTATCGACACCTATATCTGAAATGCCTATCGACACCTATATCTGAAATGCCTATCGACACCTATTTTTGAAATGCCTATCGGAAACTACATCTGAAATGCCTATCAGCACCTATATTTGAAATGCCTATCGGCATCCATATCTGGAATGCCTATCGGCACCTATATTTGAAATGCCTATCGGCTTCTATATCTGAAATGCCTATTGGCACCTATTTTTAAAATGCCAATCGGCAACTATATCTGAAATGCCTATCGGCACCTATATCTGAAATGCCTATCGGCACCTGTTTTTTCATTTGCCTATCGGAAACTACATCTGAAATGCCTATCAGCACCTATATTTGAAATGCCTATCGGCAACCATATCTGAAATGCCTATCAACACCTATATTTGAAATACCTATCGGCTTCTATATCTGAAATGCCTATCGGCACCTATCTTTAAAATGCAAATCGGCAACTATATCTGAAATGCCTATCGGCACCTATATCTTAAATGCCTATCGGCATCAATTTTTGAAATGCCTATCGAAAACTACATCTAAAATGCCTATCAGCACCTATATTTGAAATGCCTATCGGCAACCATATCTGGAATGCCTATCGCCACCTATATTTGAAATGCCTATCGGCTTCTATATCTGAAATGCTTATCGGCACCTATTTTTAAAATGCCAATTGGCAACCATATCTGAAATGCTTATCGGCACCTATATCTGAAATGGCTATCGGCACCTTTTTTTGAAATGCCTATCGAAAACTACATCTGAAATGCCTATCAGCACATATATTTGAAATGCCTATCGGCTTCTATATCTGAAATGCTTATCGGCACCTATTTTTAAAATGCCAATTGGCAACTATATCTGAAATGCCTATCGACAACTATATCTGAAATGCCTATCGGCACCTATTTTTGAAATGCCTATCGGAAACTACATCTGAAATGTCTATCAGCACCTATATTTGAAATGCCTATCGGCAACCATCTCTGGAATGCCTGTCGGCACCTATATTTGAAATGCCTATCGGCTTATATATCTGAAATACCTATCGGAAACTATTTATAAAATGCCAATCGGCAACTATATCTGAAATGCCTATCGACACCTATATTTGAAATACCTATCGGCTTCTATATCTGAAATGCCTATCGGCACCTATTTTTAAAATGCAAATCGGCAACTATATCTGAAATGCCTATCGGCACCTATATCTTAAATGCCTATCGGCATCAATTTTTGAAATGCCTATCGAAAACTACATCTAAAATGCCTATCAGCACCTATATTTGAAATGCCTATCGGCAACCATATCTGGAATGCCTATCGGCACCTATATTTTAAATGCCTATCAAATTCTATATCTGAAATGCCTATCGGCACCTATATCTGAAATGCCTATCGGCACCTATTTTTGAAATGCGCAACGGAAACTACATCTGAAATGCCTATCAGCACCTATATTTGAAATGCCTATCGGCAACCATATCTGAAATGCCTATCGACACCTATATTTGAAATACCTATCGGCTTTTATATCTGAAATGCCTATCGGCACCTATTTTTAAAATGCCAATCGGCAACTATATCTGAAATGCCTATCGGCACCTATATCTGAAATGCCTATCGGCACCAATTTTTGAAATGCCTATCGGAAACTACATCTGAAATGCCTATCAGCACCTATATTTGAAATGCCTATCGGCAACCATCTCTGGAATGCCTGTCGGCACCTATATTTGAAATGCCTATCGGCTTCTATATCTGAAATACCTATCGGAAACTATTTATAAAATGCCAATCGGCAACTATATCTGAAATGCCTATCGACACCTATATTTGAAATACCTATCGGCTTTTATATCTGAAATGCCTATCGGCACCTATTTTTAAAATGCCAATCGGCAACTATATCTGAAATGCCTATCGGCACCTATATCTGAAATGCCTATCGGCACCAATTTTTGAAATGCCTATCGGAAACTACATCTGAAATGCCTATCAGCACCTATATTTAAAATGCCTATCGGCAACCATATTTGGAATGCTTATCGGCACCTATATTTGAAATGCTTCTCGGCTTCTATATCTGAAATGCCTATCGACACCTATTTTTAAAATGCCAATCGTCAACTATATCTGAAATGCCTATCGGCACCTATATCTGAAATGCCTATCGGCACCTATTTTTGAAATGCGCAACGGAAACTACATCTGAAATGCCTATCAGCACCTATATTTGAAATGCCTATCGGCAACCATATCTGGAATGTCTATCGGCACCTATATTTGAAATGCCTATCGGCTTCTATATCTGAAATGCCTATCGGCACCTATTTTTAAAATGCCAATCGGCAACTATATCTGTAATGCCTATCGGCACCTATATCTTAAATGCCTATCGGCACCTATTTTTGAAATGCCTATCGAAAACTACATCTGAAATGCCTATCAGCACCAATATTTGAAATGCCTATCGGCAACCATATCTGAAATGCCTATCGACACTTATATTTGAAATACCTATCGGCTTCTATATTTGAAATGCCTATCGGCACCTATTTTTAAAATGCCAATCGGCAACTATATCTGAAATGCCTATCGGCTCCTATATCTGAAATGCCTATCGGCACCTATATCTGAAATGCCTATCGGCACCAATTTTTGAAATGCCTATCGGAAACTAGGTCTGAAATGCCTATCAGCACCTATATTTGAAATGCCTATCGGCAACTATATCTGGAATGCCTATCGGCACCTATATTTGAAATGCCTATCGGCTTCTATATCTGAAATGCCTATCGGCACCTATTTTTGAAATGCCTATCGAAAAGTACATCTGAAATGCCTATCAGCACCTATATTTGAAATGCCTATCGGCAACCATATGTGGAATGTCTATCGGCACCTATATTTGAAATGCCTATCGGCTTCTATATCTGAAATGCCTATCGGCACCCATTTTTAAAATGCCAATCGGCAACAATATCTGAAATGCCTATCGACACCTATTTTTAAAATGCCAATTGGCAACTATATCTGAAATGACTATCGGCACCTATATCTAAAATGCCTATCGGTACCTATTTTTGAAATGCCTATCGGAAACTACATCTGAAATGCCTATCAGCACTTATATTTGAAATGCCTATCGGCAACCATATCTGGAATGCCTATCGGCACCTATATTTAAAATGCCTATCGGCTTCTATATCTGAAATGCCAATCGGCACCTATTTTTAAAATGCCAATCCGCAACTATATCTAAAATGCCTATCGGCACATATATCTGAAATGCCTATCGGCACTTATATCTGAAATGCCTATCGGCACCTATTTTTGAAATGCCTTTCGGAAACTACATCTGAAATGCCTATCTGCTCCTATATTTGAAATGCCTATCGGCAACCATATCTGGAATGCCTATCGGCACCTATATTTGAAATGCCTATCGGCTTCTATATCTGAAATGCCTATCGGCACCTATTTTTAAAATGCCAATTGGCAACTATATCTGAAATGCCTATCGGCACCTATATCTGAAATGCCTATCGGCACCTATTTTTGAAATGCCTATCGTAAACTACATCTGAAATGCTTATCAGCACCTATATTTGAAATGCCTATCGACAACCATATCTGGAATGCCTATCGGCACCTATATTTGAAATGCCTATCGGCTTCTATATCTGAAATGCCTATCGGCACCTTTTTTTAAAATGCCAATCGGCAACTATATCTGAAATGCCTATCGGCACCTATATCTGAAATGCCTATCGGCACCTATTTTTGAAATGCCTATCGGAAACTACATTTGAAATGCCTATCAGCGCCTATATTTGAAATGCATATCGGCAACCATATCTGAATTGCCTATCGACACCTATATTTGAAATACCTATCGGCTTCTATATCTGAAATGCCTATCGGCACCTATTTTTGAAATGCCTATCGGCACCTATTTTTGAAATGCCTATCGAAAAGTACATCTGAAATGCCTATCAGCACCTATATTTGAAATGCCTATCGGCAACCATATGTGGAATGTCTATCGGCATCTATATTTGAAATGCCTATCGGCTTCTATATCTGAAATGCCTATCGGCACCCATTTTTAAAATGCCAATCGGCAACAATATCTGAAATGCCTATCGACACCTATTTTTAAAATGCCAATTGGCAACTACATCTGAAATGACTATCGGCACCTATATCTAAAATGCCTATCGGTACCTATTTTTGAAATGCCTATCGGAAACCACATCTGAAATGCCTATCAGCACTTATATTTGAAATGCCTATCGGCAACCATATCTGGAATGCCTATCGGCACCTATATTTGAAATGCCTATCGGCTTCTATATCTGAAATGCCTATCGGCACCTATTTTTAAAATGCCAATCGGCAACCATGTCTGAAATGCCTATCGGCACCTATATCTGAAATGCCTATCGGCACCTATTTTTGAAATGCCTATCGGAAACTACATCTGAAATGCCTATCAGCATCTATATTTGAAATGCCTATCGGCAACCATATCTGGAATGCCTATCGGCACCTATATTTGAAATGCCTATCGGCTTCTATATCTGAAATGCCTATCGGCACCTATTTTTAAAATGCCAATCGGCAACTATATCTGAAATGCCTATCGGCACCTATATCTGAAATGCCTATCGACACCTATTTTTGAAATGCCTATCGGAAACTACATCTGAAATGCCTATCAGCACCTATATTTGAAATGCCTATCGGCAACCACATCAGAAATGCCTATCGGCACCTATATCTGAAATGCCTTTCGGCATTCATATCTGAAATGCCTATCGACACCTATATTTGAAATGCCTATCGGCACCTATATTTTAAATGCCTATCGGCAACTATATCTGATATGCCTATCGGCACCTATATCTAAAATGCCTATCGGCACCTATTTTTGAAATGCCTATCGGAAACTACATCTAAAATGCCTATCGGCACCTATTTTTAAAATGCCAATCGGCAACTATATCTGAAATGCCTATCGGCACCTACATCTGAAATGCCTATCAGCACCTATATTTAAAATGCCTATCGGCAACCATATCTGAAATGCCTATCGACACCTATATTTGAAATACCTATCGGCTTCTATATCTGAAATGCCTATCGGCACATATTTTTAAAATGCCAATCGGCAACTATATCTGAAATGCCTATCGGCACCTATATCTTAAATGCCTATCGGCATCAATTTTTGAAATGCCTATCGGAAACTACATCTAAAATGCCTATCAGCACCTATATTTGAAATGCCTATCGGCAACCATATATGGAATGCCTATCGGCACCTATATCTGAAATGCCTATCGGCACCTATATCTGAAATGCCTATCGGCACCTATATCTGAAATGCCTATCGGCACCTATTTTTGAAATGCCTTTCGGAAACTACATCTGAAATGCCTATCTGCTCCTATATTTGAAATGCCTATCGGCAACCATATCTGAAATGCCTATCGACACCTATATTTGAAATACCTATCGGCCTTTATATCTGAAATGCCTATCGGCACCTGTTTTTAAAATGCCAATAGGCAACTATATCTGAAATGCCTATCGGCACCTTTATCTGAAATGCCTATCGGCATCAATTTTTGAAATGCCTATCGGAAACTACATCTAAACTGCCTATAAGCACCTATATTTGAAATGCCTATCGGCAACCATATCTGAAATGCCTATCGGCACCTATATTTGAAATGCCTATCGGCTTCTATATCTGAAATGCCTATCGGCACCTATTTTTAAAATGCCAATTGGCAACTATATCTGAAATGCCTATCGGCACCTATATCTGAAATGCCTATCGGCACCTATTTTTGAAATGCCTATCGTAAACTACATCTGAAATGCTTATCAGCACCTATATTTGAAATGCCTATCGGCAACCATATCTGGAATGCCTATCGGCACCTATATTTGAAATGCCTATCGGCTTCTATATCTGAAATGCCTATCGGCACCTATTTTTAAAATGCCAATCGGCAACTATATCTGAAATGCCTATCGGCACCTATATCTGAAATGCCTATCGGCACCTATTTTTGAAATGCCTATCGGAAACTACATTTGAAATGCCTATCTGCACCTTTATTTGAAATGCCTATCGGCATCCATATCTGAATTGCCTATCGACACCTATATTTGAAATACCTATCGGCTTCTATATCTGAAATGCCTATCGGCACCTATTTTTAAAATGCCAATCGGCAACTATATCTGAAATGCCTATCGGCACCTATATCTGAAATGCCTATCGGCACCAATTTTTTTAATGCCTATCGGAAACTACATCTGAAATGCCTATCAGCACCTATATTTAAAATGCCTATCGGCAACCATATCTGGAATGCCTATCGGCACCTATATTTAAAATGCCTATCGGCTTCTATATCTGAAATGCCTATCGGCACCTATTTTTAAAATGCCAATCGGCAAATATATCTGAAATGCCTATCGGCACCTATATCTTAAATGCCCATCGGCACCTATTTTTGAAATGCCTATCGGAAACTACATCTAAAATGCCTATCAGCACCTATATTTGAAATGCCTATCGGCAACAATATCTGAAATGCCTATCGACACCTATATTTGAAATACCTATCGGCTTCTATATCTGAAATGCCTATCGGCACCTATTTTTAAAATGCTAATCGGCAACTATATCTGAAATGCCTATCGGCCCCTATATCTGAAATGCCTATCGGCACCAATTTTTGAAATGCTTATCGGAAACTACATCTGAAATGCCTATCAGCACCTATATTTGAAATGCCGATCGGCAACCATATCTGGAATGCCTATCGGCACCTATATTTGAAATGCCTATCGGCTTCTATATCTGAAATGCCTATCGACACCTGTTTTTAAAATGCCAATCGGCAACTATATCTGAAATGCCTATCGGCACTTATTTTTGAAATGCCTTTCGGAAACTACATCTGAAATGCCTATCTGCTCCTATATATTGAAATGCCTATCGGCAACCATATCTGAAATGCCTATCGACACTTATATTTGAAATACCTATTGGCTTCTATATCTGAAATGCCTATCGGCACCTGTTTTTAAAATGCCAATCGGCAACTATATCTGAAATGCCTATTGGCACCTATACCTGAAATGCCTATCGGCATCAATTTTTGAAATGCCTATCGGCACCTATTTTTGAAATGCCTATCGGAAACTACATCTGAAATGCCTATCAGCACCTATATTTATAATGCCTATCGTCAACCATATCTGAAATGCCTATCGACACCTATATTTGAAATACCTATCTGCTTCTATATCTGAAATGCCTATCGGCACCTATTTTTAAAATATCAATCGGCACCTATATCTGAAATGCCTATCGGCACCTATTTTTGAAATGCCTATCGGAAACTACATCTGAAATGCCTAACAGCACCTATATTTGAAATGCCTATCGGCAACCATATCTGGAATGCCTATCGGCACCTATATTTGAAATGCCTATCGGCTTCTATATCTGAAATGCCTATCGGCACCTATTTTTAAAATGCCAATCGGCAACCATGTCTGAAATGCCTATCGGCACCTATATCTGAAATGCCTATCGGCACCTATTTTTGAAATGCCTATCGGAAACTACATCTGAAATGCCTATCAGCACCTATATTTGAAATGCCTATCGGCAACCATATCTGGAATGCCTATCGGCACCTATATATTTGAAATGCCTATCGGCTTCTATATCTGAAATGCCTATCGGCACCTATTTTTAAAATGCCAATCGGCAACTATATCTGAAATGCCTATCGGCACCTATATCTGAAATGCCTATCGACACCTATTTTTGAAATGCCTATCGGAAACTACATCTGAAATGCCTATCAGCACCTATATTTGAAATGCCTATCGGCAACCACATCAGAAATGCCTATCGGCACCTATATCTGAAATGCCTTTCGGCATTCATATCTGAAATGCCTATCGACACCTATATTTAAAATGCCTATCGGCACCTATATTTTAAATGCCTATCGGCAACTATATCTGAAATGTCTATCGGCACCTATTTTTGAAATGCCTATCGGAAACTACATCTAAAATGCCTATCGGCACCTATTTTTAAAATGCCAATCGGCAACTATATCTGAAATGCCTATCGGCACCTATATCTGAAATGCCTATCGGCACCTATTTTTTTATTTGCCTATCGGAAACTACATCTGAAATGCCTATCAGCACCTATATTTGAAATGCCTATTGGCAACCATATCTGAAATGCCTATCGACACCTATATTTGAAATACCTATCGGCTTCTATATCTGAAATGCCTATCGGCACCTATTTTTAAAATGCCAATCGGCAACTATATCGGAAATGCCTATCGGCACCTATATCTTAAATGCCTATCGGCAACAATTTTTGAAATGCCTATCGGAAACTACATCTAAAATGCCTATCAGCACCTATATTTGAAATGCCTATCGGCAACCATATCTTGAATGCCTATCGCCACCTATACTTGAAATGCCTATCGGCTTCTATATCTGAAATGCTTATCGGCACCTATTTTTAAAATGCCAATTGGCAACTATATCTGAAATGCCTATCGGCACCTATATCTGAAATGCTTATCGGCACCTTTTTTTGAAATGCCAATCGGAAACTACATCTGAAATGCCTATCAGCACCTATCTTTGAAATGCCTATCGGCAACCATATCTGGAATGCCTATCGGCACCTATATTTGAAATGCCTCTCGGCTTCTATATCTGAAATGCCTATCGGCACCTATTTTTAAAATGGCAATCGGCAACTATATCTGAAATGCCTATCGGCACCTATATCTGAAATGCCTATCGGCGCCTATTTTTGAAATGCCTATCGGAAACTACATCTGAAATGCCTATCAGCACCTATATTTGAAATGCCTATCGGCAACCATATCTGGAATGCCTATCGGCACCTATATTTGAAATGCCTATCGGCTTCTATATCTGAAATGCCTATCGGCACCTATTTTTAAAATGCCAATCAGCAACTATATCAGAAATGCCTATCGGCACCTATATCTGAAATGCCTATCGGCACCTATTTTTGAAATGCCTTTCGGAAACTACATCTCAAATGCCTATCTGCTCCTATATTTGAAATGCCTATCGGCAACCGTATCTATAATGCCTATCGACACCTATATTTGAAATACCTATCGGCCTCTATATCTGAAATGCCTATCGGCACCTGTTTTTAAAATGCCAATCGGCAACTATATCTGAAATGCCTATCGGCACCTATATCTGAAATGCCTATCGGCATCAATTTTTGAAATGCCTATCGGAAACTACATCTTAAATGCCTATCAGCACCTATATTTGAAATGCCTATCGGCAACCATATCTGGAATGCCTATCGGCACCTATATTTGAAATGCCTATCGGCTTCTATATCTGAAATGCCTATCGGCACCTATTTTTAAAATGCCAATCGGCAACTATATCTGAAATGCCTATCGGCACCTATATCTGAAATGCCTATCGACACCTATATCTGAAATGCCTATCGACACCTATATCTGAAATGCCTATACACACCTATATCTGAAATGCCTATCGACACCTATATCTGAAATGCCTATCGACACCTATTTTTGAAATGCCTATCGGAAACTACATCTGAAATGCCTATCAGCACCTATATTTGAAATGCCTATCGGCAACCATATCTGGAATGCCTATCGGCACCTATATTTGAAATGCCTATCGGCTTCTACATCTAAAATGCCTATCGGCACCTATTTTTAAAATGCCAATCGGCAACTATATCTGAAATGCCTATCGGCACCTATATCTGAAATGCCTATCGACACCTATATCTGAAATGCCTATCGACACCTATATCTGAAATGCCTATCGTCACCTATATCTGAAATGCCTATCGACACCTATATTTAAAATGCCTATCGACACCTATATCTGAAATGCCTATCGACACCTATATCTGAAATGCCTATCGACACCTATATCTGAAATGCCTATCGACACCTATTTTTGAAATGCCTATCGGAAACTACATCTGAAATGCCTATCAGCACCTATATTTGAAATGCCTATCGGCACCTATATTTGAAATGCCTATCGGCAACCATATCTGGAATGCCTATCGGCACCTATATTTGAAATGCCTATCGGCTTCTATATCTGAAATGCCTATCGGCACATATTTTTAAAATGCCAATCGGCAACTATATCTAAAATGCCTATCGGCACCTATATCTGAAATGCCTATCGACACCTATATCTGAAATGCCTATCGACACCTATATCTGAAATGCCTATCGACACCTATATCTGAAATGCCTATCGACACCTATATCTGAAATCCCTATCGACACCTATATCTGAAATGCCTATCGACACCTATATCTGAAATGCCTATCGACACCTATATCTGAAATGCCTATCGACACTTATTTTTGAAATGCCTATCGGAAACTACATCTGAAATGCCTATCAGCACCTATATTTGAAATGCCTATCGGCAACCATATCTGGAATGCCTATCGGCACCTATATTTGAAATGCCTATCGGCTTCTATATCTGAAATGCCTATCGGCACCTATTTTTAAAATGCCAATCGGCAACTATATCTGAAATGCCTATCGGCACCTATATCTGAAATGCCTATCGACACCTATATCTGAAATGCCTATCGACACCTATATCTGAAATGCCTATCGACACCTATATCTGAAATGCCTATCGACACCTATATCTGAAATGCCTATCGACACCTATATCTGAAATGCCTATCGACACCTATATCTGAAATGCCTATCGACACCTATATCTGAAATGCCTATCGACACCTATTTTTGAAATGCCTATCGGAAACTACATCTGAAATGCCTATCAGCACCTATATTTGAAATGCCTATCGGCAACCATATCTGGAATGCCTATCGGCACCTATATTTGAAATGCCTATCGGCTTCTATATCTGAAATGCCTATCGGCACCTATTTTTAAAATGCCAATTGGCAACTATATCTGAAATGCCTATCGGCACCTATATCTGAAATGCCTATCGGCACCTATTTTTGAAATGCCTATCGTAAACTACATCTGAAATGCTTATCAGCACCTATATTTGAAATGCCTATCGGCAACCATATCTGGAATGCCTATCGGCACCTATATTTGAAATGCCTATCGGCTTCTATATCTGAAATGCCTATCAGCACCTATTTTTAAAATGCCAATCGGCAACTATATCTGAAATGCCTATCGGCACCTATATCTGAAATGCCTATCGGCACCTATTTTTGAAATGCCTATCGGAAACTACATTTGAAATGCCTATCTGCACCTATATTTGAAATGCCTATCGGCATCTATATCTGAATTGCCTATCGACACCTATATTTGAAATACCTATCGGCTTCTATATCTGAAATGCCTATCGGCACCTATTTTTAAAATGCCAATCGGCAACTATATCTGAAATGCCTATCGGCACCTATATCTGAAATGCCTATCGGCACCAATTTTTTTAATGCCTATCGGAAACTACATCTGAAATGCCTATCAGCACCTATATTTGAAATGCCTATCGGCAACCATATCTGGAATGCCTATCGGCACCTATATTTAAAATGCCTATCGGCTTCTATATCTGAAATGCCTATCGGCACCTATTTTTAAAATGCCAATCGGCAACTATATCTGAAATGCCTATCGGCACCTATATCTTAAATGCCCATCGGCACCTATTTTTGAAATGCCTATCGGAAACTACATCTAAAATGCCTATCAGCACCTATATTTGAAATGCCTATCGGCAACAATATCTGAAATGCCTATCGACACCTATATTTGAAATACCTATCGGCTTTTATATCTGAAATGCCTATTGGCACCTATATTTGAAATGCCTATCGGCAACCATATCTGGAATGCCTACCGGCACCTATATTTTAAATGCCTATCAACTTCTATATCTGAAATGCCTATCGGCACCTATATTTTAAATACCTATCGGCTTCTATATCTGAAATGACTATCGGCACCTATATCTGAAGTGCCTATCGGCACAAATTTTTGAAATGCCTATCGGAAACTACATATAGAATGCCTATCAGCACCTATATTTAAAATGCCTATCGGCAACCATATTTGGAATGCTTATCGGCACCTATATTTGAAATGCCTATCGGCTTCTATATCTGAAATGCCTATCGACACCTATTTTTAAAATGCCAATCGTCAACTATATCTGAAATGCCTATCGGCACCTATATCTGAAATGCCTATCGGCACCTATTTTTGAAATGCGCAACGGAAACTACATCTGAAATGCCTATCAGCACCTATATTTGAAATGCCTATCGGCAACCATATCTGGAATGTCTATCGGCACCTATATTTGAAATGCCTATCGGCTTCTATATCTGAAATGCCTATCGGCACCTATTTTTAAAATGCCAATCGGCAACTATATCTGTAATGCCTATCGGCACCTATATCTTAAATGCCTATCGGCACCTATTTTTGAAATGCCTATCGAAAACTACATCTGATATGCCTATCAGCACCAATATTTGAAATGCCTATCGGCAACCATATCTGAAATGCCTATCGACACCTATATTTGAAATACCTATCGGCTTCTATATTTGAAATGCCTATCGGCACCTATTTTTAAAATGCCAATCGGCAACTATATCTGAAATGCCTATCGGCTCCTATATCTAAAATGCCTATCGGCACCTATATCTGAAATGCCTATCGGCACCAATTTTTGAAATGCCTATCGGAAACTAGGTCTGAAATGCCTATCAGCACCTATATTTGAAATGCCTATCGGCAACTATATCTGGAATGCCTATCGGCACCTATATTTGAAATGCCTATCGGCTTCTATATCTGAAATGCCTATCGGCACCTATTTTTGAAATGCCTATCGAAAAGTACATCTGAAATGCCTATCAGCACCTATATTTGAAATGCCTATCGGCTTCTATATCTGAAATGCCTATCGGCACCTATTTTTAAAATGCCAATCGGCAACTATATCTAAAATGCCTATCGGCACCTATATCTGAAATGCCTATCGACACCTATATCTGAAATGCCTATCGACACCTATATCTGAAATGCCTATCGACACCTATATCTGAAATGCCTATCGACACCTATTTCTGAAATGCCTATCGACACCTATATCTGAAATGCCTATCGACACCTATATCTGAAATGCCTATCGACACCTATATCTGAAATGCCTATCGACACCTATTTTTGAAATGCCTATCGGAAACTACATCTGAAATGCCTATCAGCACCTATATTTGAAATGCCTATCGGCATCCATATCTGGAATGCCTATCGGCACCTATATTTGAAATGCCTATCGGCTTCTATATCTGAAATGCCTATTGGCACCTATTTTTAAAATGCCAATCGGCAACTATATCTGAAATGCCTATCGGCACCTATATCTGAAATGCCTATCGGCACCTGTTTTTTCATTTGCCTATCGGAAACTACATCTGAAATGCCTATCAGCACCTATATTTGAAATGCCTATCGGCAACCATATCTGGAATGCCTATCGGCACCTATATTTGAAATGCCTATCGGCTTCTATATCTGAAATGCCTATCGGCACCTATTTTTAAAATGCCAATCGGCAACTATATCTGAAACGCCTATCGGCACCTATATCTGAAATGCCTATCGACACCTATATCTGAAATGCCTATCGACACCTATATCCTATATCTGAAATGCCTATCGACACCTATATCTGAAATGCCTATCGACACCTATATCTGAAATGCCTATCGACACCTATTTTTGAAATGCCTATCGGAAACTACATCTGAAATGCCTATCAGCACCTATATTTGAAATGCCTATCGGCAACCATATCTGGAATGCCTATCGGCACCTATATTTGAAATGCCTATCGGCTTCTATATATGAAATGCCTATCGGCACCTATTTTTAAAATGCCAATCGGCATCTATATCTGAAATGCCTATCGGCACCTATATCTGAAATGCCTATCGACACCTATATCTGAAATGCCAATCGGCAACTATATCTAAAATGCCTATCGGCACCTATATCTGAAATGCCTATCGACACCTATATCTGAAATGCCTATCGACACCTATATCTGAAATGCCTATCGACACCTATATCTGAAATGCCTATCGACACCTATTTCTGAAATGCCTATCGACACCTATATCTGAAATGCCTATCGACACCTATATCTGAAATGCCTATCGACACCTATATCTGAAATGCCTATCGACACCTATTTTTGAAATGCCTATCGGAAACTACATCTGAAATGCCTATCAGCACCTATATTTGAAATGCCTATCGGCATCCATATCTGGAATGCCTATCGGCACCTATATTTGAAATGCCTATCGGCTTCTATATCTGAAATGCCTATTGGCACCTATTTTTAAAATGCCAATCGGCAACTATATCTGAAATGCCTATCGGCACCTATATCTGAAATGCCTATCGGCACCTGTTTTTTCATTTGCCTATCGGAAACTACATCTGAAATGCCTATCAGCACCTATATTTGAAATGCCTATCGGCAACCATATCTGAAATGCCTATCAACACCTATATTTGAAATACCTATCGGCTTCTATATCTGAAATGCCTATCGGCACCTATCTTTAAAATGCAAATCGGCAACTATATCTGAAATGCCTATCGGCACCTATATCTTAAATGCCTATCGGCATCAATTTTTGAAATGCCTATCGAAAACTACATCTAAAATGCCTATCAGCACCTATATTTGAAATGCCTATCGGCAACCATATCTGGAATGCCTATCGCCACCTATATTTGAAATGCCTATCGGCTTCTATATCTGAAATGCTTATCGGCACCTATTTTTAAAATGCCAATTGGCAACCATATCTGAAATGCTTATCGGCACCTATATCTGAAATGGCTATCGGCACCTTTTTTTGAAATGCCTATCGAAAACTACATCTGAAATGCCTATCAGCACATATATTTGAAATGCCTATCGGCTTCTATATCTGAAATGCTTATCGGCACCTATTTTTAAAATGCCAATTGGCAACTATATCTGAAATGCCTATCGACAACTATATCTGAAATGCCTATCGGCACCTATTTTTGAAATGCCTATCGGAAACTACATCTGAAATGTCTATCAGCACCTATATTTGAAATGCCTATCGGCAACCATCTCTGGAATGCCTGTCGGCACCTATATTTGAAATGCCTATCGGCTTATATATCTGAAATACCTATCGGAAACTATTTATAAAATGCCAATCGGCAACTATATCTGAAATGCCTATCGACACCTATATTTGAAATACCTATCGGCTTCTATATCTGAAATGCCTATCGGCACCTATTTTTAAAATGCAAATCGGCAACTATATCTGAAATGCCTATCGGCACCTATATCTTAAATGCCTATCGGCATCAATTTTTGAAATGCCTATCGAAAACTACATCTAAAATGCCTATCAGCACCTATATTTGAAATGCCTATCGGCAACCATATCTGGAATGCCTATCGGCACCTATATTTTAAATGCCTATCAAATTCTATATCTGAAATGCCTATCGGCACCTATATCTGAAATGCCTATCGGCACCTATTTTTGAAATGCGCAACGGAAACTACATCTGAAATGCCTATCAGCACCTATATTTGAAATGCCTATCGGCAACCATATCTGAAATGCCTATCGACACCTATATTTGAAATACCTATCGGCTTTTATATCTGAAATGCCTATCGGCACCTATTTTTAAAATGCCAATCGGCAACTATATCTGAAATGCCTATCGGCACCTATATCTGAAATGCCTATCGGCACCAATTTTTGAAATGCCTATCGGAAACTACATCTGAAATGCCTATCAGCACCTATATTTGAAATGCCTATCGGCAACCATCTCTGGAATGCCTGTCGGCACCTATATTTGAAATGCCTATCGGCTTCTATATCTGAAATACCTATCGGAAACTATTTATAAAATGCCAATCGGCAACTATATCTGAAATGCCTATCGACACCTATATTTGAAATACCTATCGGCTTTTATATCTGAAATGCCTATCGGCACCTATTTTTAAAATGCCAATCGGCAACTATATCTGAAATGCCTATCGGCACCTATATCTGAAATGCCTATCGGCACCAATTTTTGAAATGCCTATCGGAAACTACATCTGAAATGCCTATCAGCACCTATATTTAAAATGCCTATCGGCAACCATATTTGGAATGCTTATCGGCACCTATATTTGAAATGCCTCTCGGCTTCTATATCTGAAATGCCTATCGACACCTATTTTTAAAATGCCAATCGTCAACTATATCTGAAATGCCTATCGGCACCTATATCTGAAATGCCTATCGGCACCTATTTTTGAAATGCGCAACGGAAACTACATCTGAAATGCCTATCAGCACCTATATTTGAAATGCCTATCGGCAACCATATCTGGAATGTCTATCGGCACCTATATTTGAAATGCCTATCGGCTTCTATATCTGAAATGCCTATCGGCACCTATTTTTAAAATGCCAATCGGCAACTATATCTGTAATGCCTATCGGCACCTATATCTTAAATGCCTATCGGCACCTATTTTTGAAATGCCTATCGAAAACTACATCTGAAATGCCTATCAGCACCAATATTTGAAATGCCTATCGGCAACCATATCTGAAATGCCTATCGACACTTATATTTGAAATACCTATCGGCTTCTATATTTGAAATGCCTATCGGCACCTATTTTTAAAATGCCAATCGGCAACTATATCTGAAATGCCTATCGGCTCCTATATCTGAAATGCCTATCGGCACCTATATCTGAAATGCCTATCGGCACCAATTTTTGAAATGCCTATCGGAAACTAGGTCTGAAATGCCTATCAGCACCTATATTTGAAATGCCTATCGGCAACTATATCTGGAATGCCTATCGGCACCTATATTTGAAATGCCTATCGGCTTCTATATCTGAAATGCCTATCGGCACCTATTTTTGAAATGCCTATCGAAAAGTACATCTGAAATGCCTATCAGCACCTATATTTGAAATGCCTATCGGCAACCATATGTGGAATGTCTATCGGCACCTATATTTGAAATGCCTATCGGCTTCTATATCTGAAATGCCTATCGGCACCCATTTTTAAAATGCCAATCGGCAACAATATCTGAAATGCCTATCGACACCTATTTTTAAAATGCCAATTGGCAACTATATCTGAAATGACTATCGGCACCTATATCTAAAATGCCTATCGGTACCTATTTTTGAAATGCCTATCGGAAACTACATCTGAAATGCCTATCAGCACTTATATTTGAAATGCCTATCGGCAACCATATCTGGAATGCCTATCGGCACCTATATTTAAAATGCCTATCGGCTTCTATATCTGAAATGCCAATCGGCACCTATTTTTAAAATGCCAATCCGCAACTATATCTAAAATGCCTATCGGCACATATATCTGAAATGCCTATCGGCACTTATATCTGAAATGCCTATCGGCACCTATTTTTGAAATGCCTTTCGGAAACTACATCTGAAATGCCTATCTGCTCCTATATTTGAAATGCCTATCGGCAACCATATCTGGAATGCCTATCGGCACCTATATTTGAAATGCCTATCGGCTTCTATATCTGAAATGCCTATCGGCACCTATTTTTAAAATGCCAATTGGCAACTATATCTGAAATGCCTATCGGCACCTATATCTGAAATGCCTATCGGCACCTATTTTTGAAATGCCTATCGTAAACTACATCTGAAATGCTTATCAGCACCTATATTTGAAATGCCTATCGACAACCATATCTGGAATGCCTATCGGCACCTATATTTGAAATGCCTATCGGCTTCTATATCTGAAATGCCTATCGGCACCTTTTTTTAAAATGCCAATCGGCAACTATATCTGAAATGCCTATCGGCACCTATATCTGAAATGCCTATCGGCACCTATTTTTGAAATGCCTATCGGAAACTACATTTGAAATGCCTATCAGCGCCTATATTTGAAATGCATATCGGCAACCATATCTGAATTGCCTATCGACACCTATATTTGAAATACCTATCGGCTTCTATATCTGAAATGCCTATCGGCACCTATTTTTGAAATGCCTATCGGCACCTATTTTTGAAATGCCTATCGAAAAGTACATCTGAAATGCCTATCAGCACCTATATTTGAAATGCCTATCGGCAACCATATGTGGAATGTCTATCGGCATCTATATTTGAAATGCCTATCGGCTTCTATATCTGAAATGCCTATCGGCACCCATTTTTAAAATGCCAATCGGCAACAATATCTGAAATGCCTATCGACACCTATTTTTAAAATGCCAATTGGCAACTACATCTGAAATGACTATCGGCACCTATATCTAAAATGCCTATCGGTACCTATTTTTGAAATGCCTATCGGAAACCACATCTGAAATGCCTATCAGCACTTATATTTGAAATGCCTATCGGCAACCATATCTGGAATGCCTATCGGCACCTATATTTGAAATGCCTATCGGCTTCTATATCTGAAATGCCTATCGGCACCTATTTTTAAAATGCCAATCGGCAACCATGTCTGAAATGCCTATCGGCACCTATATCTGAAATGCCTATCGGCACCTATTTTTGAAATGCCTATCGGAAACTACATCTGAAATGCCTATCAGCATCTATATTTGAAATGCCTATCGGCAACCATATCTGGAATGCCTATCGGCACCTATATTTGAAATGCCTATCGGCTTCTATATCTGAAATGCCTATCGGCACCTATTTTTAAAATGCCAATCGGCAACTATATCTGAAATGCCTATCGGCACCTATATCTGAAATGCCTATCGACACCTATTTTTGAAATGCCTATCGGAAACTACATCTGAAATGCCTATCAGCACCTATATTTGAAATGCCTATCGGCAACCACATCAGAAATGCCTATCGGCACCTATATCTGAAATGCCTTTCGGCATTCATATCTGAAATGCCTATCGACACCTATATTTGAAATGCCTATCGGCACCTATATTTTAAATGCCTATCGGCAACTATATCTGATATGCCTATCGGCACCTATATCTAAAATGCCTATCGGCACCTATTTTTGAAATGCCTATCGGAAACTACATCTAAAATGCCTATCGGCACCTATTTTTAAAATGCCAATCGGCAACTATATCTGAAATGCCTATCGGCACCTACATCTGAAATGCCTATCAGCACCTATATTTAAAATGCCTATCGGCAACCATATCTGAAATGCCTATCGACACCTATATTTGAAATACCTATCGGCTTCTATATCTGAAATGCCTATCGGCACATATTTTTAAAATGCCAATCGGCAACTATATCTGAAATGCCTATCGGCACCTATATCTTAAATGCCTATCGGCATCAATTTTTGAAATGCCTATCGGAAACTACATCTAAAATGCCTATCAGCACCTATATTTGAAATGCCTATCGGCAACCATATATGGAATGCCTATCGGCACCTATATCTGAAATGCCTATCGGCACCTATATCTGAAATGCCTATCGGCACCTATATCTGAAATGCCTATCGGCACCTATTTTTGAAATGCCTTTCGGAAACTACATCTGAAATGCCTATCTGCTCCTATATTTGAAATGCCTATCGGCAACCATATCTGAAATGCCTATCGACACCTATATTTGAAATACCTATCGGCCTTTATATCTGAAATGCCTATCGGCACCTGTTTTTAAAATGCCAATAGGCAACTATATCTGAAATGCCTATCGGCACCTTTATCTGAAATGCCTATCGGCATCAATTTTTGAAATGCCTATCGGAAACTACATCTAAACTGCCTATAAGCACCTATATTTGAAATGCCTATCGGCAACCATATCTGAAATGCCTATCGGCACCTATATTTGAAATGCCTATCGGCTTCTATATCTGAAATGCCTATCGGCACCTATTTTTAAAATGCCAATTGGCAACTATATCTGAAATGCCTATCGGCACCTATATCTGAAATGCCTATCGGCACCTATTTTTGAAATGCCTATCGTAAACTACATCTGAAATGCTTATCAGCACCTATATTTGAAATGCCTATCGGCAACCATATCTGGAATGCCTATCGGCACCTATATTTGAAATGCCTATCGGCTTCTATATCTGAAATGCCTATCGGCACCTATTTTTAAAATGCCAATCGGCAACTATATCTGAAATGCCTATCGGCACCTATATCTGAAATGCCTATCGGCACCTATTTTTGAAATGCCTATCGGAAACTACATTTGAAATGCCTATCTGCACCTTTATTTGAAATGCCTATCGGCATCCATATCTGAATTGCCTATCGACACCTATATTTGAAATACCTATCGGCTTCTATATCTGAAATGCCTATCGGCACCTATTTTTAAAATGCCAATCGGCAACTATATCTGAAATGCCTATCGGCACCTATATCTGAAATGCCTATCGGCACCAATTTTTTTAATGCCTATCGGAAACTACATCTAAATGCCTATCAGCACCTATATTTAAAATGCCTATCGGCAACCATATCTGGAATGCCTATCGGCACCTATATTTAAAATGCCTATCGGCTTCTATATCTGAAATGCCTATCGGCACCTATTTTTAAAATGCCAATCGGCAAATATATCTGAAATGCCTATCGGCACCTATATCTTAAATGCCCATCGGCACCTATTTTTGAAATGCCTATCGGAAACTACATCTAAAATGCCTATCAGCACCTATATTTGAAATGCCTATCGGCAACAATATCTGAAATGCCTATCGACACCTATATTTGAAATACCTATCGGCTTCTATATCTGAAATGCCTATCGGCACCTATTTTTAAAATGCTAATCGGCAACTATATCTGAAATGCCTATCGGCCCCTATATCTGAAATGCCTATCGGCACCAATTTTTGAAATGCTTATCGGAAACTACATCTGAAATGCCTATCAGCACCTATATTTGAAATGCCGATCGGCAACCATATCTGGAATGCCTATCGGCACCTATATTTGAAATGCCTATCGGCTTCTATATCTGAAATGCCTATCGACACCTGTTTTTAAAATGCCAATCGGCAACTATATCTGAAATGCCTATCGGCACTTATTTTTGAAATGCCTTTCGGAAACTACATCTGAAATGCCTATCTGCTCCTATATATTGAAATGCCTATCGGCAACCATATCTGAAATGCCTATCGACACTTATATTTGAAATACCTATTGGCTTCTATATCTGAAATGCCTATCGGCACCTGTTTTTAAAATGCCAATCGGCAACTATATCTGAAATGCCTATTGGCACCTATACCTGAAATGCCTATCGGCATCAATTTTTGAAATGCCTATCGGCACCTATTTTTGAAATGCCTATCGGAAACTACATCTGAAATGCCTATCAGCACCTATATTTATAATGCCTATCGTCAACCATATCTGAAATGCCTATCGACACCTATATTTGAAATACCTATCTGCTTCTATATCTGAAATGCCTATCGGCACCTATTTTTAAAATATCAATCGGCACCTATATCTGAAATGCCTATCGGCACCTATTTTTGAAATGCCTATCGGAAACTACATCTGAAATGCCTAACAGCACCTATATTTGAAATGCCTATCGGCAACCATATCTGGAATGCCTATCGGCACCTATATTTGAAATGCCTATCGGCTTCTATATCTGAAATGCCTATCGGCACCTATTTTTAAAATGCCAATCGGCAACCATGTCTGAAATGCCTATCGGCACCTATATCTGAAATGCCTATCGGCACCTATTTTTGAAATGCCTATCGGAAACTACATCTGAAATGCCTATCAGCACCTATATTTGAAATGCCTATCGGCAACCATATCTGGAATGCCTATCGGCACCTATATATTTGAAATGCCTATCGGCTTCTATATCTGAAATGCCTATCGGCACCTATTTTTAAAATGCCAATCGGCAACTATATCTGAAATGCCTATCGGCACCTATATCTGAAATGCCTATCGACACCTATTTTTGAAATGCCTATCGGAAACTACATCTGAAATGCCTATCAGCACCTATATTTGAAATGCCTATCGGCAACCACATCAGAAATGCCTATCGGCACCTATATCTGAAATGCCTTTCGGCATTCATATCTGAAATGCCTATCGACACCTATATTTAAAATGCCTATCGGCACCTATATTTTAAATGCCTATCGGCAACTATATCTGAAATGTCTATCGGCACCTATTTTTGAAATGCCTATCGGAAACTACATCTAAAATGCCTATCGGCACCTATTTTTAAAATGCCAATCGGCAACTATATCTGAAATGCCTATCGGCACCTATATCTGAAATGCCTATCGGCACCTATTTTTTTATTTGCCTATCGGAAACTACATCTGAAATGCCTATCAGCACCTATATTTGAAATGCCTATTGGCAACCATATCTGAAATGCCTATCGACACCTATATTTGAAATACCTATCGGCTTCTATATCTGAAATGCCTATCGGCACCTATTTTTAAAATGCCAATCGGCAACTATATCTGAAATGCCTATCGGCACCTATATCTTAAATGCCTATCGGCAACAATTTTTGAAATGCCTATCGGAAACTACATCTAAAATGCCTATCAGCACCTATATTTGAAATGCCTATCGGCAACCATATCTTGAATGCCTATCGCCACCTATACTTGAAATGCCTATCGGCTTCTATATCTGAAATGCTTATCGGCACCTATTTTTAAAATGCCAATTGGCAACTATATCTGAAATGCCTATCGGCACCTATATCTGAAATGCTTATCGGCACCTTTTTTTGAAATGCCAATCGGAAACTACATCTGAAATGCCTATCAGCACCTATCTTTGAAATGCCTATCGGCAACCATATCTGGAATGCCTATCGGCACCTATATTTGAAATGCCTCTCGGCTTCTATATCTGAAATGCCTATCGGCACCTATTTTTAAAATGGCAATCGGCAACTATATCTGAAATGCCTATCGGCACCTATATCTGAAATGCCTATCGGCGCCTATTTTTGAAATGCCTATCGGAAACTACATCTGAAATGCCTATCAGCACCTATATTTGAAATGCCTATCGGCAACCATATCTGGAATGCCTATCGGCACCTATATTTGAAATGCCTATCGGCTTCTATATCTGAAATGCCTATCGGCACCTATTTTTAAAATGCCAATCAGCAACTATATCAGAAATGCCTATCGGCACCTATATCTGAAATGCCTATCGGCACCTATTTTTGAAATGCCTTTCGGAAACTACATCTCAAATGCCTATCTGCTCCTATATTTGAAATGCCTATCGGCAACCGTATCTATAATGCCTATCGACACCTATATTTGAAATACCTATCGGCCTCTATATCTGAAATGCCTATCGGCACCTGTTTTTAAAATGCCAATCGGCAACTATATCTGAAATGCCTATCGGCACCTATATCTGAAATGCCTATCGGCATCAATTTTTGAAATGCCTATCGGAAACTACATCTTAAATGCCTATCAGCACCTATATTTGAAATGCCTATCGGCAACCATATCTGGAATGCCTATCGGCACCTATATTTGAAATGCCTATCGGCTTCTATATCTGAAATGCCTATCGGCACCTATTTTTAAAATGCCAATCGGCAACTATATCTGAAATGCCTATCGGCACCTATATCTGAAATGCCTATCGACACCTATATCTGAAATGCCTATCGACACCTATATCTGAAATGCCTATACACACCTATATCTGAAATGCCTATCGACACCTATATCTGAAATGCCTATCGACACCTATTTTTGAAATGCCTATCGGAAACTACATCTGAAATGCCTATCAGCACCTATATTTGAAATGCCTATCGGCAACCATATCTGGAATGCCTATCGGCACCTATATTTGAAATGCCTATCGGCTTCTACATCTAAAATGCCTATCGGCACCTATTTTTAAAATGCCAATCGGCAACTATATCTGAAATGCCTATCGGCACCTATATCTGAAATGCCTATCGACACCTATATCTGAAATGCCTATCGACACCTATATCTGAAATGCCTATCGTCACCTATATCTGAAATGCCTATCGACACCTATATTTAAAATGCCTATCGACACCTATATCTGAAATGCCTATCGACACCTATATCTGAAATGCCTATCGACACCTATATCTGAAATGCCTATCGACACCTATTTTTGAAATGCCTATCGGAAACTACATCTGAAATGCCTATCAGCACCTATATTTGAAATGCCTATCGGCACCTATATTTGAAATGCCTATCGGCAACCATATCTGGAATGCCTATCGGCACCTATATTTGAAATGCCTATCGGCTTCTATATCTGAAATGCCTATCGGCACATATTTTTAAAATGCCAATCGGCAACTATATCTAAAATGCCTATCGGCACCTATATCTGAAATGCCTATCGACACCTATATCTGAAATGCCTATCGACACCTATATCTGAAATGCCTATCGACACCTATATCTGAAATGCCTATCGACACCTATATCTGAAATCCCTATCGACACCTATATCTGAAATGCCTATCGACACCTATATCTGAAATGCCTATCGACACCTATATCTGAAATGCCTATCGACACCTATTTTTGAAATGCCTATCGGAAACTACATCTGAAATGCCTATCAGCACCTATATTTGAAATGCCTATCGGCAACCATATCTGGAATGCCTATCGGCACCTATATTTGAAATGCCTATCGGCTTCTATATCTGAAATGCCTATCGGCACCTATTTTTAAAATGCCAATCGGCAACTATATCTGAAATGCCTATCGGCACCTATATCTGAAATGCCTATCGACACCTATATCTGAAATGCCTATCGACACCTATATCTGAAATGCCTATCGACACCTATATCTGAAATGCCTATCGACACCTATATCTGAAATGCCTATCGACACCTATATCTGAAATGCCTATCGACACCTATATCTGAAATGCCTATCGACACCTATATCTGAAATGCCTATCGACACCTATTTTTGAAATGCCTATCGGAAACTACATCTGAAATGCCTATCAGCACCTATATTTGAAATGCCTATCGGCAACCATATCTGGAATGCCTATCGGCACCTATATTTGAAATGCCTATCGGCTTCTATATCTGAAATGCCTATCGGCACCTATTTTTAAAATGCCAATTGGCAACTATATCTGAAATGCCTATCGGCACCTATATCTGAAATGCCTATCGGCACCTATTTTTGAAATGCCTATCGTAAACTACATCTGAAATGCTTATCAGCACCTATATTTGAAATGCCTATCGGCAACCATATCTGGAATGCCTATCGGCACCTATATTTGAAATGCCTATCGGCTTCTATATCTGAAATGCCTATCAGCACCTATTTTTAAAATGCCAATCGGCAACTATATCTGAAATGCCTATCGGCACCTATATCTGAAATGCCTATCGGCACCTATTTTTGAAATGCCTATCGGAAACTACATTTGAAATGCCTATCTGCACCTATATTTGAAATGCCTATCGGCATCTATATCTGAATTGCCTATCGACACCTATATTTGAAATACCTATCGGCTTCTATATCTGAAATGCCTATCGGCACCTATTTTTAAAATGCCAATCGGCAACTATATCTGAAATGCCTATCGGCACCTATATCTGAAATGCCTATCGGCACCAATTTTTTTAATGCCTATCGGAAACTACATCTGAAATGCCTATCAGCACCTATATTTGAAATGCCTATCGGCAACCATATCTGGAATGCCTATCGGCACCTATATTTAAAATGCCTATCGGCTTCTATATCTGAAATGCCTATCGGCACCTATTTTTAAAATGCCAATCGGCAACTATATCTGAAATGCCTATCGGCACCTATATCTTAAATGCCCATCGGCACCTATTTTTGAAATGCCTATCGGAAACTACATCTAAAATGCCTATCAGCACCTATATTTGAAATGCCTATCGGCAACAATATCTGAAATGCCTATCGACACCTATATTTGAAATACCTATCGGCTTCTATATCTGAAATGCCTATCGGCACCTATTTTTAAAATGCCAATCGGCAACTATATCTGAAATGCCTATCGGCACCTATATCTGAAATGCTTATCGGCACCAATTTTTGAAATGCTTATCGGAAACTACATCTGAAATGCCTATCAGCACCTATATTTGAAATGCCGATCGGCAACCATATCTGGAATGCCTATCGGCACCTATATTTGAAATGCCTATCGGCTTCTATATCTGAAATGCCTATCGACACCTATTTTTAAAATGCCAATCGGCAACTATATCTGAAATACCTATCGGCACTTATTTTTGAAATGCCTTTCGGAAACTACATCTGAAATGCCTATCTGCTCCTATATATTGAAATGCCTATCGGCAACCATATCTGAAATGCCTATCGACACCTATATTTGAAATACCTATCGGCTTCTATATCTGAAATGCCTATCGGCACCTGTTTTTAAAATGCCAATCGGCAACTATATCTGAAATGCCTATCGGCACCTATACCTGAAATGCCTATCGGCATCAATTTTTGAAAAGCCTATCGGCACCTATTTTTGAAATGCCTATCGGAAACTACATCTGAAATGCCTATCAGCACCTATATTTGAAATGTCTATCGTCAACCATATCTGAAATGCCTATCGACACCTATATTTGAAATACCTATCTGCTTCTATATCTGAAATGCCTATCGGCACCTATTTTTAAAAATATCAACCGGCACCTATATCTGAAATGCCTATCGGCACCTATTTTTGAAATGCCTATCGGAAACTACATCTGAAATGCCTATCAGCACCTATATTTGAAATGTCTATCGTCAACCATATCTGAAATGCCTATCGACACCTATATTTGAAATACCTATCTGCTTCTATATCTGAAATGCCTATCGGCACCTATTTTTAAAATATCAATCGGCACCTATATCTGAAATGCCTATCGGCACCTATTTTTAAAATGCCAATCGGCAACCATGTCTGAAATGCCTATCGGCACCTATATCTGAAATGCCTATCGGCACCTATTTTTGAAATGCCTATCGGAAACTACATCTGAAATGCCTATCAGCACCTATATTTGAAATGCCTATCGGCAACCATATCTGGAATGCCTATCGGCACCTATATATTTGAAATGCCTATCGGCTTCTATATCTGAAATGCCTATCGGCACCTATTTTTAAAATGCCAATCGGCTACTATATCTGAAATGCCTATCGGCACCTATATCTGAAATGCCTATCGACACCTATATCTGAAATGCCTTTCGGCATTCATATCTGAAATGCCTATCGACACCTATATTTTAAATGCCTATCGGCAACTATATCTGATATGCCTATCGGCACCTATATCTGAAATGCCTATCGGCACCTATTTTTGAAATGCCTATCGGAAACTACATCTAAAATGCCTATCGGCACCTATTTCTAAAATGCCAATCGGCAACTATATCTGAAATGCCTATCGGCACCTATATCTGAAATGCCTATCGGCACCTATTTTTTTATTTGCCTATCGGAAACTACATCTGAAATGCCTATCAGCACCTATATTTGAAATGCCAATTGGCAACCATATCTGAAATGCCTATCGACACCTATATTTGAAATACCTATCGGCTTCTATATCTGAAATGCCTATCGGCACCTATTTTTAAAATGCCAATCGGCAACTATATCTGAAATGCCTATCGTCACCTATATCTTAAATGCCTATCGGCATCAATTTTTGAAATGCCTATCGGAAACTACATCTAAAATGCCTATCAGCACCTATATTTGAAATGCCTATCGGCAACCATATCTTGAATGCCTATCGCCACCTATACTTGAAATGCCTATCGGCTTCTATATCTGAAATGCTTATCGGCACCTATTTTTAAAATGCCAATTGGCAACTATATCTGAAATGCCTATCGGCACCTATATCTGAAATGCTTATCGGCACCTTTTTTTGAAATGCCAATCGGAAACTACATCTGAAATGCCTATCAGCACCTATATTTGAAATGCCTATCGGCCACCATATCTGGAATGCCTATCGGCACCTATATTTGAAATGCCTCTCGGCTTCTATATCTGAAATGCCTATCGGCACCTATTTTTAAAATGGCAATCGGCAACTATATCTGAAATGCCTATCGGCACCTATATCTGAAATGCCTATCGGCGCCTATTTTTGAAATGCCTATCGGAAACTACATCTGAAATGCCTATCAGCACCTAAATTTGAAATGCCTATCGGCAACCATATCTGAAATGCCTATCGACACCTATATTTGAAATACCTATCGGCTTCTATATCTGAAATGCCTATCGGCACCTTTTTTTAAAATGCCAATCGGCAAATATATCTGAAATGCCTATCGGCACCTATATCTGAAATGCCTATCGGTACCTATTTTTGAAATGCCTATCGGAAACTACATCTGAAATGCCTATAAGCACCTATATTTAAAATGCCTATCGGCAACCATATCTGGAATGCCTATCGGCACCTATATTTGAAATGCCTATCGGCTTCTATATCTGAAATGCCTATCGACACCTATTTTTAAAATGCCAATTGGCAACTATATCTGAAATGACTATCGGCACCTATATTTGAAATGCCTATCGGTACCTATTTATGAAATTCCTATCGGAAACTACATCTGAAATGCCTATCAGCACTTATATTTGAAATGCCTATCGGCAACCATATCTGGAATGCCTATCGGCACCTATATTTAAAATGCCTATCGGCTTCTATATCTGAAATGCCTATCGGCACCTATTTTTAAAATGCCAATCAGCAACTATATCAGAAATGCCTATCGGCACCTATATCTGAAATGCCTATCGGCACCTATTTTTGAAATGCCTTTCGGAAACTACATCTGAAATGCCTATCTGCTCCTATATTTGAAATGCCTATCGGCAACCGTATCTATAATGCCTATCGACACCTATATTTGAAATACCTATCGGCCTCTATATCTGAAATGCCTATCGGCACCTGTTTTTAAAATGCCAATCGGCAACTATATCTGAAATGCCTATCGGCACCTATATCTGAAATGCCTATCGGCATCAATTTTTGAAATGCCTATCGGAAACTACATCTTAAATGCCTATCAGCACCTATATTTGAAATGCCTATCGGCAACCGTATCTATAATGCCTATCGACACCTATATTTGAAATACCTATCGGCCTCTATATCTGAAATGCCTATCGGCACCTGTTTTTAAAATGCCAATCGGCAACTATATCTGAAATGCCTATCGGCACCTATATCTGAAATGCCTATCGGCATCAATTTTTGAAATGCCTATCGGAAACTACATCTTAAATGCCTATCAGCACCTATATTTGAAATGCCTATCGGCAACCATATCTGGAATGCCTATCGGCACCTATATTTGAAATGCCTATCGGCTTCTATATCTGAAATGCCTATCGGCACCTATTTTTAAAATGCCAATCGGCAACTATATCTGAAATGCCTATCGGCACCTATATCTGAAATGCCTATCGACACCTATATCTGAAATGCCTATCGACACCTATATCTGAAATGCCTATACACACCTATATCTGAAATGCCTATCGACACCTATATCTGAAATGCCTATCGACACCTATTTTTGAAATGCCTATCGGAAACTACATCTGAAATGCCTATCAGCACCTATATTTGAAATGCCTATCGGCAACCATATCTGGAATGCCTATCGGCACCTATATTTGAAATGCCTATCGGCTTCTACATCTGAAATGCCTATCGGCACCTATTTTTAAAATGCCAATCGGCAACTATATCTGAAATGCCTATCGGCACCTATATCTGAAATGCCTATCGACACCTATATCTGAAATGCCTATCGACACCTATATCTGAAATGCCTATCGTCACCTATATCTGAAATGCCTATCGACACCTATATTTAAAATGCCTATCGACACCTATATCTGAAATGCCTATCGACACCTATATCTGAAATGCCTATCGACACCTATATCTGAAATGCCTATCGACACCTATTTTTGAAATGCCTATCGGAAACTACATCTGAAATGCCTATCAGCACCTATATTTGAAATGCCTATCGGCACCTATATTTGAAATGCCTATCGGCAACCATATCTGGAATGCCTATCGGCACCTATATTTGAAATGCCTATCGGCTTCTATATCTGAAATGCCTATCGGCACATATTTTTAAAATGCCAATCGGCAACTATATCTAAAATGCCTATCGGCACCTATATCTGAAATGCCTATCGACACCTATATCTGAAATGCCTATCGACACCTATATCTGAAATGCCTATCGACACCTATATCTGAAATGCCTATCGACACCTATATCTGAAATGCCTATCGACACCTATATCTGAAATGCCTATCGACACCTATATCTGAAATGCCTATCGACACCTATATCTGAAATGCCTATCGACACCTATTTTTGAAATGCCTATCGGAAACTACATCTGAAATGCCTATCAGCACCTATATTTGAAATGCCTATCGGCAACCATATCTGGAATGCCTATCGGCACCTATATTTGAAATGCCTATCGGCTTCTATATCTGAAATGCCTATCGGCACCTATTTATAAAATGCCAATCGGCAACTATATCTGAAATGCCTATCGGCACCTATATCTGAAATGCCTATCGACACCTATATCTGAAATGCCTATCGACACCTATATCTGAAATGCCTATCGACACCTATATCTGAAATGCCTATCGACACCTATATCTGAAATGCCTATCGACACCTATATCTGAAATGCCTATCGACACCTATATCTGAAATGCCTATCGACACCTATATCTGAAATGCCTATCGACACCTATATCTGAAATGCCTATCGACACCTATTTTTGAAATGCCTATCGGAAACTACATCTGAAATGCCTATCAGCACCTATATTTGAAATGCCTATCGGCAACCATATCTGGAATGCCTATCGGCACCTATATTTGAAATGCCTATCGGCTTCTATATCTGAAATGCCTATCGGCACCTATTTTTAAAATGCCAATTGGCAACTATATCTGAAATGCCAATCGGCACCTATATCTGAAATGCCTATCGGCACCTATTTTTGAAATGCCTATCGTAAACTACATCTGAAATGCTTATCAGCACCTATATTTGAAATGCCTATCGGCAACCATATCTGGAATGCCTATCGGCACCTATATTTGAAATGCCTATCGGCTTCTATATCTGAAATGCCTATCAGCACCTATTTTTAAAATGCCAATCGGCAACTATATCTGAAATGCCTATCGGCACCTATATCTGAAATGCCTATCGGCACCTATTTTTGAAATGCCTATCGGAAACTACATTTGAAATGCCTATCTGCACCTATATTTGAAATGCCTATCGGCATCTATATCTGAATTGCCTATCGACACCTATATTTGAAATACCTATCGGCTTCTATATCTGAAATGCCTATCGGCACCTATTTTTAAAATGCCAATCGGCAACTATATCTGAAATGCCTATCGGCACCTATATCTGAAATGCCTAACGGCACCAATTTTTTTAATGCCTATCGGAAACTACATCTGAAATGCCTATCAGCACCTATATTTGAAATGCCTATCGGCAACCATATCTGGAATGCCTATCGGCACCTATATTTAAAATGCCTATCGGCTTCTATATCTGAAATGCCTATCGGCACCTATTTTTAAAATGCCAATCGGCAACTATATCTGAAATGCCTATCGGCACCTATATCTTAAATGCCCATCGGCACCTATTTTTGAAATGCCTATCGGAAACTACATCTAAAATGCCTATCAGCACCTATATTTGAAATGCCTATCGGCAACAATATCTGAAATGCCTATCGACACCTATATTTGAAATACCTATCGGCTTCTATATCTGAAATGCCTATCGGCACCTATTTTTAAAATGCCAATCGGCAACTATATCTGAAATGCCTATCGGCACCTATATCTGAAATGCTTATCGGCACCAATTTTTGAAATGCTTATCGGAAACTACATCTGAAATGCCTATCAGCACCTATATTTGAAATGCCGATCGGCAACCATATCTGGAATGCCTATCGGCACCTATATTTGAAATGCCTATCGGCTTCTATATCTGAAATGCCTATCGACACCTATTTTTAAAATGCCAATCGGCAACTATATCTGAAATACCTATCGGCACTTATTTTTGAAATGCCTTTCGGAAACTACATCTGAAATGCCTATCTGCTCCTATATATTGAAATGCCTATCGGCAACCATATCTGAAATGCCTATCGACACCTATATTTGAAATACCTATCGGCTTCTATATCTGAAATGCCTATCGGCACCTGTTTTTAAAATGCCAATCGGCAACTATATCTGAAATGCCTATCGGCACCTATACCTGAAATGCCTATCGGCATCAATTTTTGAAAAGCCTATCGGCACCTATTTTTGAAATGCCTATCGGAAACTACATCTGAAATGCCTATCAGCACCTATATTTGAAATGTCTATCGTCAACCATATCTGAAATGCCTATCGACACCTATATTTGAAATACCTATCTGCTTCTATATCTGAAATGCCTATCGGCACCTATTTTTAAAAATATCAACCGGCACCTATATCTGAAATGCCTATCGGCACCTATTTTTGAAATGCCTATCGGAAACTACATCTGAAATGCCTATCAGCACCTATATTTGAAATGTCTATCGTCAACCATATCTGAAATGCCTATCGACACCTATATTTGAAATACCTATCTGCTTCTATATCTGAAATGCCTATCGGCACCTATTTTTAAAATATCAATCGGCACCTATATCTGAAATGCCTATCGGCACCTATTTTTAAAATGCCAATCGGCAACCATGTCTGAAATGCCTATCGGCACCTATATCTGAAATGCCTATCGGCACCTATTTTTGAAATGCCTATCGGAAACTACATCTGAAATGCCTATCAGCACCTATATTTGAAATGCCTATCGGCAACCATATCTGGAATGCCTATCGGCACCTATATATTTGAAATGCCTATCGGCTTCTATATCTGAAATGCCTATCGGCACCTATTTTTAAAATGCCAATCGGCTACTATATCTGAAATGCCTATCGGCACCTATATCTGAAATGCCTATCGACACCTATATCTGAAATGCCTTTCGGCATTCATATCTGAAATGCCTATCGACACCTATATTTTAAATGCCTATCGGCAACTATATCTGATATGCCTATCGGCACCTATATCTGAAATGCCTATCGGCACCTATTTTTGAAATGCCTATCGGAAACTACATCTAAAATGCCTATCGGCACCTATTTCTAAAATGCCAATCGGCAACTATATCTGAAATGCCTATCGGCACCTATATCTGAAATGCCTATCGGCACCTATTTTTTTATTTGCCTATCGGAAACTACATCTGAAATGCCTATCAGCACCTATATTTGAAATGCCAATTGGCAACCATATCTGAAATGCCTATCGACACCTATATTTGAAATACCTATCGGCTTCTATATCTGAAATGCCTATCGGCACCTATTTTTAAAATGCCAATCGGCAACTATATCTGAAATGCCTATCGGCACCTATATCTTAAATGCCTATCGGCATCAATTTTTGAAATGCCTATCGGAAACTACATCTAAAATGCCTATCAGCACCTATATTTGAAATGCCTATCGGCAACCATATCTTGAATGCCTATCGCCACCTATACTTGAAATGCCTATCGGCTTCTATATCTGAAATGCTTATCGGCACCTATTTTTAAAATGCCAATTGGCAACTATATCTGAAATGCCTATCGGCACCTATATCTGAAATGCTTATCGGCACCTTTTTTTGAAATGCCAATCGGAAACTACATCTGAAATGCCTATCAGCACCTATATTTGAAATGCCTATCGGCCACCATATCTGGAATGCCTATCGGCACCTATATTTGAAATGCCTCTCGGCTTCTATATCTGAAATGCCTATCGGCACCTATTTTTAAAATGGCAATCGGCAACTATATCTGAAATGCCTATCGGCACCTATATCTGAAATGCCTATCGGCGCCTATTTTTGAAATGCCTATCGGAAACTACATCTGAAATGCCTATCAGCACCTAAATTTGAAATGCCTATCGGCAACCATATCTGAAATGCCTATCGACACCTATATTTGAAATACCTATCGGCTTCTATATCTGAAATGCCTATCGGCACCTTTTTTTAAAATGCCAATCGGCAAATATATCTGAAATGCCTATCGGCACCTATATCTGAAATGCCTATCGGTACCTATTTTTGAAATGCCTATCGGAAACTACATCTGAAATGCCTATCAGCACCTATATTTAAAATGCCTATCGGCAACCATATCTGGAATGCCTATCGGCACCTATATTTGAAATGCCTATCGGCTTCTATATCTGAAATGCCTATCGACACCTATTTTTAAAATGCCAATTGGCAACTATATCTGAAATGACTATCGGCACCTATATTTGAAATGCCTATCGGTACCTATTTATGAAATTCCTATCGGATACTACATCTGAAATGCCTATCAGCACTTATATTTGAAATGCCTATCGGCAACCATATCTGGAATGCCTATCGGCACCTATATTTGAAATGCCTATCGGCTTCTATATCTGAAATGCCTATCGGCACCTATTTTTAAAATGCCAATCGGCAACTATATCTGAAATGCCTATCGGCACCTATATCTGAAATGCCTATCGACACCTATATCTGAAATGCCTATCGACACCTATATCTGAAATGCCTATACACACCTATATCTGAAATGCCTATCGACACCTATATCTGAAATGCCTATCGACACCTATTTTTGAAATGCCTATCGGAAACTACATCTGAAATGCCTATCAGCACCTATATTTGAAATGCCTATCGGCAACCATATCTGGAATGCCTATCGGCACCTATATTTGAAATGCCTATCGGCTTCTACATCTGAAATGCCTATCGGCACGTATTTTTAAAATGCCAATCGGCAACTATATCTGAAATGCCTATCGGCACCTATATCTGAAATGCCTATCGACACCTATATCTGAAATGCCTATCGACACCTATATCTGAAATGCCTATTGTCACCTATATCTGAAATGCCTATCGACACCTATATCTAAAATGCCTATCGACACCTATATCTGAAATGCCTATCGACACCTATATCTGAAATGCCTATCGACACCTATTTTTGAAATGCCTATCGGAAACTACATCTGAAATGCCTATCAGCACCTATATTTGAAATGCCTATCGGCACCTATATTTGAAATGCCTATCGGCAACCATATCTGGAATGCCTATCGGCACCTATATTTGAAATGCCTATCGGCTTCTATATCTGAAATGCCTATCGGCACCTATTTTTAAAATGCCAATCGGCAACTATATCTAAAATGCCTATCGGCACCTATATCTGAAATGCGTATCGACACCTATATCTGAAATGCCTATCGACACCTATATCTGAAATGCCTATCGACACCTATATCTGAAATGCCTATCGACACCTATATCTGAAATGCCTATCGACACCTATATCTGAAATGCCTATCGACACCTATATCTGAAATGCCTATCGACACCTATATCTGAAATGCCTATCGACACCTATATCTGAAATGCCTATCGACACCTATTTTTGAAATGCCTATCGGAAACTACATCTGAAATGCCTATCAGCACCTATATTTGAAATGCCTATCGGCAACCATATCTGGAATGCCTATCGGCACCTATATTTGAAATGCCTATCGGCTTCTATATCTGAAATGCCTATCGGCACCTATTTTTAAAATGCCAATCGGCAACTATATCTGAAATGCCTATCGGCACCTATATCTGAAATGCCTATCGACACCTATATCTGAAATGCCTATCGACACATATATCTGAAATGCCTATAAACACCTATATCTGAAATGCCTATCGACACCTATATCTGAAATGCCTATCGACACCTATATCTGAAATGCCTATCGACACCTATTTTTGAAATGCCTATCGGAAACTACATCTGAAATGCCTAACAGTACCTATATTTGAAATGCCTATCGGCAACCATATCTGGAATGCCTATCGGCACCTATATTTGAAATGCCTATCGGCTTCTATATCTGAAATGCCTATCGGCACCTATTTTTAAAATGCCCATCGGCAACTATATATGAAATGCCTATCGGCACCTATATCTGAAATGCCTATCGGCACCTATATCTGAAATGCCTATCGACACCTATATCTGAAATGCCTATCGACACCTATATCTGAAATGCCTATCGACACCTATATCTGAAATGCCTATCGACACCTATATCTGAAATGCCTATCGACACCTATATCTGAAATGCCTATCGACACCTATATCTGAAATTCCTATCGACACCTATATCTGAAATGCCTATCGACACCTATTTTTGAAATGCCTATCGGAAACTACATCTGAAATGCCTATCAGCACCTATATTTGAACTGCCTATCGGCAACCATATCTGGTATGCCTATCGGCACCTATATTTGAAATGCCTATCGGCTTCTATATCTGAAATGCCTATCGGCACCTATTTTTAAAATGCCAATCGGCAACTATATCTGAAATGCCTATCGGCACCTATATCTGAAATGCCTATCGACACCTAATCTGAAATGCCTATCGACACCTATATCTGAAATGCCTATCGACACCTATATCTGAAATGCCTATCGACACCTATATCTGAAATGCCTATCGACACTTATATCTGAAATGCCTATCGACACCTATATCTGAAATGCCTATCGACACCTATATCTGAAATGCCTATCGACACCTATTTTTGAAATGCCTATCGGAAACTACATCTGAAATGCCTATCAGCACCTATATTTGAAATGCCTATCGGCAACCATATCTGGAATGCCTATCGGCACCTATATTTGAAATGCCTATCGGCTTCTATATCTGAAATGCCTATCGGCACCTATTTTTAAAATGCCAATCGGCAACTATATCTGAAATGCCTATCGGCACCTATATCTGAAATGCCTATCGACACCTATATCTGAAATGCCTATCGACACCTATATCTGAAATGCCTATCGACACCTATATCTGAAATGCCTATCGACACCTATATCTGAAATGCCTATCGACACCTATATCTGAAATGCCTATCGACACCTATATCTGAAATGCCTATCGACACCTATATCTGAAATGCCTATCGACACCTATTTTTGAAATGCCTATCGGAAACTACATCTGAAATGCCTATCAGCACCTATATTTAAAATGCCTGTCGGCAACCATATCTGGAATGCCTATCGGCACCTATATTTGAAATGCCTATCGGCTTCTACATCTGAAATGCCTATCGGCACCTATTTTTAAAATGCCAATCGGCAACTATATCTGAAATGCCTATCGGCACCTATATCTGAAATGCCTATCGACACCTATATCTGAAATGCCTATCGACACCTATATCTGAAATGCCTATCGACACCTATATCTGAAATGCCTATCGACACCTATATCTAAAATGCCTATCGACACCTATATCTGAAATGCCTATCGACACCTATATCTGAAATGCCTATCGACACCTATATCTGAAATGCCTATCGACACCTATATCTGAAATGCCTATCGACACCTATTTTTGAAATGCCTATCGGAAACTACATCTGAAATGCCTATCAGCACCTATATTTGAAATGCCTATCGGCAACCATATCTGGAATGCCTATCGGCACCTATATTTGAAATGCCTATCGGCTTCTATACCTGAAATGCCTATCGGCACCTATTTTTAAAATGCCAATCGGCAACTATATCTGAAATGCCTATCTGCACCTATATCTGAAATGCCTATCGACACCTATATCTGAAATGCCTATCGACACCTATATCTGAAATGCCTATCGACACCTATATCTGAAATGCCTATCGACACCTATATCTGAAATGCCTATCGACAATTATATCTGAAATGCCAATCGACACCTATTTTTGAAATGCCTATCGGAAACTACATCTGAAATGCCTATCAGCACCTATATTTGAAATGCCTATCGGCAACCATATCTGGAATGCCTATCGGCACCTATATTTGAAATGTCTATCGGCTTCTATATCTGAAATGCCTATCGGCACCTATTTTTAAAATGCCAATCGGCAACTATATCTGAAATGCCTATCGGCACCTATATCTGAAATGCCTATCGACACCTATATCTGAAATGCCTATCGATATCTATATCTGAAATGCCTATCGACACCTATATCTGAAATGCCTATCGACACCTATATCTGAAAAGCCTATCGACACCTATATCTGAAATGCCTATCGACACCTATATCTGAAATGCCTATCGACACCTATATCTGAAATGCCTATCGACACCTATATCTGAAATGCCTATCGACAGCTATTTTTGAAATGCCTATCGGAAACTACATCTGAAATGCCTATCAGCACCTATATTTGAAATGCCTATCGGCAACCATATCTGGAATGCCTATCGGCACCTATATTTTAAATGCCTATCGGCTTCTATATCTGAAATGCCTATCGGCACCTATTTTTAAAATGCCAATCGGCAACTATATCTGAAATGCCTATCGGCACCTATATCTGAAATGCCTATCGACACCTATATCGGAAATGCCTATCGACACCTATATCTGAAATGCCTATCGACACCTATATCTGAAATGCCTATCGACACCTATATCTGAAATGCCTATCGACACCTATATCTGAAATGCCTATCGACACCTATATCTGAAATGCCTATCGACACCTATATCAGAAATGCCTATCGACACCTATTTTTGAAATGCCTACCGGAAACTACATCTGAAATGCCTATCAGCACCTATATTTGAAATTCCTATCGGCAACCATATCTGGAATGCCTATCGGCACCTATATTTGAAATGCCTATCGGCTTCTATATCTGAAATGCCTATCGGCACCTATTTTTAAAATGCCAATCGGCAACTATATCTAAAATGCCTATCGGCACCTATATCTGAAATGCCTGTCGACACCTATATCTGAAATGCCTATCGACACCTATATCTGAAATGCCTATCGACACCTATATCTGAAATGCCTATCGACACCTATATCTGAAATGCCTATCGACACCTATATCTGAAATGCCTATCGACGCCTATATCTGAAATGCCTATCGACACCTATATCTGAAATGCCTATTGACACCTATTTTTGAAATGCCTATCGGAAACAACATCTGAAATGCCTATCGGCACCTATATTTTAAATGCCTATCGGCAACCATATCTGATATGCCTATGGGCACCTATATCTGAAATGCCTATCGGCAACTAATTCTGAAATGCCTATCGGCACCTATATCTGAAATGCCTATCGACACCTATATCTGAAATGCCTATCGACACCTATATCTATAATGCCTATCGACACCTACATCTGAAATGCCTATCGACACCTATATCTGAAATGCCTATCGACACCTATATCTGAAATGCCTATCGACACCTATATCTGAAATGCCTATCGACACCTATTTTTGAAATGCCTATCGGAAACTACATCTGAAATGCCTATCGGCACCTATATTTTAAATGCCTATCGGCAACCATATCTGATATGCCTATGGGCACCTATATCTGAAATGCCTATCGGCACCTATATTTGAAATGCCTATCGGCTTCTATATCTGAAATGCCTATCGTCACCTATTTTTTAAATGCCAATCGGCAAATATATCTGAAATGCCTATCGGCACCTCTATCTGAAATGCCTATCGACACCTATATCTGAAATGCCTATCGACACTTATATCTGAGATGCCTATCGACACCTATATCTGAAATGCCTATCGACACCTATATCTGAAATGCCTATCGACACCTATATCTGAAATGCCTATCGACACCTATTTTTGAAATGCCTATCGGAAACTACATCTGAAATGCCTATCAGCACCTATATTTGAAATGCCTATCGGCAACCATATCTGGAATGCCTATCGGCACCTATATTTGAAATGCCTATCGGCTTCTATATCTGAAATGCCTATCGGCACCTATTTTTATAATGCCAATCGGCAACTATATCTGAAATGCCTATCGGCACCTATATCTGAAATGCCTATCGACATCTATATCTGAAATGCCTATCGACACCTATATCTGAAATGCCTATCGACACCTATATCAGAAATGCCTATCGACACCTATATCTGAAATGCCTATCGACACCTATATCTGAAATGCCTATCGACACCTATATCTGAAATGCCTATCGACACCTATATCTGAAATGCCTATCGACACCTATATCTGAAATGCCTATCGACACCTATATCTGAAATGCCTATCGACACCTATTTTTGAAATGCCTATCGGAAACTACATCTGAAATGCCTATCAGCACCTATATTTGAAATGCCTATCGGCAACCATATCTGGAATGCCTATCGGCACCTATATTTGAAATGCCTATCGGCTTCTATATCTGAAATGCCTATCGGCACCTATTTTTATAATGCCAATCGGCAACTATATCTGAAATGCCTATCGGCACCTATATCTGAAATGCCTATCGACATCTATATCTGAAATGCCTATCGGCACCTATATCTGAACTGCCAATCGACACCTATATCTGAAATGCCTATCGACACCTATATCTGAAATGCCTATCGACACCTATTTTTGAAATGCCTATCGGAAACTACATCTGAAATGCCTATCAGGACCTATATTTGAAATGCCTATCGGCAACCATATCTGGAATGCCTATCGGCACCTATATTTGAAATGCCTAACGGCTTCTATATCTGAAATGCCTATCGGCACCTATTTTTAAAATGCCAATCGGCAACTATATCTGAAATGCCTATCGGCACCTATATCTGAAATGCCTATCGACACCTATATCTGAAATGCCTATCGACACCTATATCTGAAATGCCTATCGACACCTATATCTGAAATGCTTATCGACACCTATATCTGAAATGCCTATTGACACCTATATCTGAAATGCCTATCGACACCTATATCTGAAATGCCTATCGACACCTATATCTGAAATGCCTATCGACACCTATTTTTGAAATGCCTATCGGAAACTACATCTGAAATGCCTATCAGCACCTATATTTGAAATGCCTATCGGCAACCATATCTTGAATACCTATCGGCACCTATATTTGAAATGCCTATCGGCTTCTATATCTGAAATGCCTATCGGCACCTATTTTTAAAATGCCAATCGGCAACTATATCTGAAATGCCTATCGGCACCTATATCTGAAATGCCTATCGACACCTATATCTGAAATGCCTATCGACACCTATATCTGAAATGCCTATCGTCACCTATATCTGAAATGCCTATCGACACCTATATCTGAAATGCCTATCGACACCTATATCTGAAATGCCTATCGACACCTATATCTGAAATGCCTATCGACACCTATATCTGAAATGCCTATCGACACCTATTTTTGAAATGCCTATCGGAAACTACATCTGAAATGCCTATCAGCACCTATATTTGAAATGCCTATCGGCAACCATATCTGGAATGCCTATCGGCACCTATATTTGAAATGCCTATCGGCTTCAATATCTGAAATGCCTATCGGCACCTATTTTTAAAATGCCAATCGGCAACTATATCTGAAATGCCTATCGGCACCTATATCTGAAATGCCTATCGGCACCTATTTTTTCATTTGCCTATCGGAAACTACATCTGAAATGCCTATCAGCACCTATATTTGAAATGCCTATCGGCAACCATATCTGAAATGCCTATCGACACCTATATTTGAAATACCTATCATCTTCTATATCTGAAATGCCTATCGGCACCTATTTTTAAAATGCAAATCGGCAACTATATCTGAAATGCCTATCGGCACCTATATCTTAAATGCCTATCGGCATCAATTTTTGAAATGCCTATCGAAAACTACATCTAAAATGCCTATCAGCACCTATATTTGAAATGCCTATCGGCAACCATATCTGGAATGCCTATCGGCACCTATATTTGAAATGCCTATCGGCTTCTATATCTGAAATGCCTATCGGCACCTATTTTTAAAATGCCAATCGGCAACTATATCTGAAATGCCTATCGGCACCTATATCTGAAATGCCTATCGGCACCTATTTTTTCATTTGCCTATCGGAAACTACATCTGAAATGCCTATCAGCACATATATTTGAAATGCCTATCGGCTTCTATATCTGAAATGCTTATCGGCACCTATTTTTAAAATGCCAATTGGCAACTATATCTGAAATGCCTATCGGCAACTATATCTGAAATGCCTATCGGCACCTATATCTGAAATGCCTATCGGCACCTATTTTTGAAATGCCTATCGGAAACTACATCTGAAATGTCTATCAGCACCTATATTTGAAATGCCTATCGGCAACCATCTCTGGAATGCCTGTCGGCACCTATATTTGAAATGCTTATCGGCTTCTATATCTGAAATACCTATCGGAAACTATTTATAAAATGCCAATCGGCAACTATATCTGAAATGCCTATCGACACCTATATTTGAAATACCTATCGGCTTCTATATCTGAAATGCCTATCGGCACCTATTTTTAAAATGCAAATCGGCAACTATATCTGAAATGCCTATCAGCACCTATATCTTAAATGCCTATCGGCATCAATTTTTGAAATGCCTATCCAAAACTACATCTAAAATGCCTATCAGCACCTATATTTGAAATGCCTATCGGCAACCATATCTGGAATGCCTATCGGCACCTATATTTTAAATGCCTATCAAATTCTATATCTGAAATGCCTATCGGCACCTATATTTTAAATACCTATCGGCTTCTATATCTGAAATGCCTATCGGCACCTATTTTTGAAATGCAAATCGGCAACTATATCTGAAATGACTATCGGCACCTATATCTAAAATGCCTATCGGTACCTATTTTTGAAATGCCTATCGGAAACTACATCTGAAATGCCTATCAGCACTTATATTTGAAATGCCTATCGGCAACCATATTTGGAATGCCTATCGGCACCTATATTTAAAATGCCTATCGGCTTCTATATCTGAAATGCCAATCGGCACCTATTTTTAAAATGCCAATCCGCAACTATATCTAAAATGCCTATCGGCACATATATCTGAAATGCCTATCGGCACTTATATCTGAAATGCCTATCGGCACCTATTTTTGAAATGCCTTTCGGAAACTACATCTGAAATGCCTATCTGCTCCTATATTTGAAATGCCTATCGGCAACCATATCTGGAATGCCTATCGGCACCTATATTTGAAATGCCTATCGGCTTCTATATCTGAAATGCCTATCGGCACCTATTTTTAAAATGCCAATTGGCAACTATATCTGAAATGCCTATCGGCACCTATATCTGAAATGCCTATCGGCACCTATTTTTGAAATGCCTATCGTAAACTACATCTGAAATGCTTATCAGCACCTATATTTGAAATGCCTATCGGCAACCATATCTGGAATGCCTATCGGCACCTATATTTGAAATGCCTATCGGCTTCTATATCTGAAATGCCTATCGGCACCTTTTTTTAAAATGCCAATCGGCAACTATATCTGAAATGCCTATCGGCACCTTTATCTGAAATGCCTATCGGCACCTTTTTTTGAAATGCCTATCGGAAACTACATTTGAAATGCCTATCAGCACCTATATTTGAAATGCCTATCGGCAACCATATCTGAATTGCCTATCGACACCTATATTTGAAATACCTATCGGCTTCTATATCTGAAATGCCTATCGGCACCTATTTTTTAAATGCCAATCGGCAACTATATCTGAAATGCCTATCGGCACCTATATCTGAAATGCCTAACGGCACCAATTTTTTAAATGCCTATCGGAAACTAAATCTGAAATGCCTATCAGCACCTATATTTGAAATGACTATCGGCAACCATATCTGGAATGCCTATCGGCACCTATATTTAAAATGCCTATCGGCTTCTATATCTGAAATGCCTATCGACACCTATTTTTAAAATGCCAATCGGCAACTATATCTGAAATGCCTATCGGCACCTATATCTGAAATGCCTATCGGCACCTATTTTTGAAATGCCTATCGGAAACTACATCTGAAATGCCTATCAGCACCTATATTTGAAATGCCTATCGGCAACCATAAATGGAATGCCTATCGGCACCTATATTTGAAATGCCTATCGGCTTCTATATCTGAAATGCCTATCGGCACCTATTTTTAAAATGTTAATCGGCAACTATATCTGAAATGCCTTTCGGCATTCATATCTGAAATGCCTCTCGACACCTATATTTGAAATGCCTATTGGCACCTATATTTTAAATGCCTATAGGCAACTATATCTGATATGCCTATCAGCACCTATGTCTGAAATGCCTATCGGCACCAATTTTTTAAATGCCTATCGGAAACTACATCTGAAATGCCTATCAGCACCTATATTTGAAATGCCTATCGGCAACCATATCTGGAATGCCTATCGGCACCTATATTTAAAATGCCTATCGGCTTCTATATCTGAAATGCCTATCGGCACCTATTTTTAAAATGCCAATCGGCAACTATATCTGAAATGCCTATCAGCACCTATATCTGAAATGCCTATCGGCACCTATTTTTGAAATGCCTATCGGAAACTACATCTGAAATGCCTATCAGCACTTATATTTGAAATGCCTATCGGCAATCATATCTGGAATGCCTATCGGCACCTATATTTGAAATGCCTATCGGCTTCTATATCTGAAATGCCTATCGGCACCTATTTTTAAAATGCCAATCGGCAACCATGTCTGAAATGCCTATCGGCACCTATATCTGAAATGCCTCTCGGCACCTCTTTTTGAAATGCCTATCGGAAACTACATCTGAAATGCCTATCAGCACCTATATTTGAAATGCCTATCGGCAACCATATCTGGAATGCCTATCGGCACCTATATTTGAAATGCCTATCGGCTTCTATATCTAAAATGCCTATCGGCACCTATTTTTAAAATGCCAATCGGCAACTATATCTGAAATGCCTATCGGCACCTATATCTGAAATGCCTATCGACACCTATTTTTGAAATGCCTATCGGAAACTACATCTGAAATGCCTATCAGCACCTATATTTGAAATGCCTATCGGCAACCATATCTGGAATGCCTATCGGCACCTATATTTGAAATGCCTATCGGCTTCTATATCTGAAATGCCTATCGGCACCTATTTTTAAAATGCCAATCGGCAACTATATCTGAAATGCCTATCAGCACCTATATCTGAAATGCCTATCGGCACCTATTTTTTCATTTGCCTATCGGAAAATTCATCTGAAATGCCTATCAGCACCTATATTTGAAATGCCTATCGGCAACCATATCTGAAATGCCTATCGACACCCATATTTGAAATACCTATCGGCTTCTATATCTGAAATGCCTATCGGCACCTATTTTTAAAATGCCAATCGGCAACTATATCTGAAATGCCTCTCGGCACCTATATCTTAAATGCCTATCGGCATCAATTTTTTAAATGCCTATCGGAAACTACATCTAAAATGCCTATCAGCACCTATATTTGAAATGCCTTTCGGCAACCATATCTGGAATGCCTATCGCCACCTATATTTGAAATGCCTATCGGCTTCTATATCTGAAATGCTTATCGGCACCTATTTTTAAAATGCCAATTGGCAACTATATCTGAAATGCCTATCGGCACCTATATCTGAAATGCCTATCGGCACCTTTTTTTGAAATGCCTATCGGAAACTACATCTGAAATGCCTATCAGCACCTATATTTGAAATGCCTATCGGCAACCATATCTGGAATGCCTATCGGCACCTATATTTGAAATGCCTCTCGGCTTCTATATCTGAAATGCCTATCTGCACCTATTTTTAAAATGGCAATCGGCAACTATATCTGAAATGCCTATCGGCACCTATATCTGAAATGCCTATCGGCACCTATTTTTAAAATGCCTATCGGAAACTACATCTGAAATGCCTATCAGCACCTATATTTGAAATGCCTATCGGCAACCATATCTGGAATGCCGATCGGCACCTATATTTGAAATGCCTATCGGCTTCTATATCTGAAATGCCTATCGGCACCTATTTTTAAAATGCCAATCGGCAACTATATCTGAAATGCCTATCGGCACCTATATCTGAAATGCCTATCGGCACCTATTTTTTCATTTGCCTATCGGAAAATTCATCTGAAATGCCTATCAGCACCTATATTTGAAATGCCTATCGGCAACCATATCTGAAATGCCTATCGACACCTATATTTGAAATACCTATCGGCTTCTATATCTGAAATGCCTATCGGCACCTATTTTTAAAATGCCAATCGGCAACTATATCTGAAATGCCTATCGGCACCTATATCTTAAATGCCTATCGGCATCAATTTTTTAAATGCCTATCGGAAACTACATCTAAAATGCCTATCAGCACCTATATTTGAAATGCCTATCGGCTTCTATATCTGAAATGCCTATCGGCACCTATTTTTAAAATGCCAATCGACAACTATATCTGAAATGCCTATCGGCACCTACATCTGAAATGCCTATCGACACCTATTTTTGAAATGCCTATCGGAAACTACATCTGAAATGCTTATCAGCACCTATATTTGAAATGCCTATCGGCAACCACATCAGAAATGCCTATCGGCACCTATATCTGAAATGCCTATCGGCACCTATTTTTTTATTTGCCTATCGGAAACTACATCTAAAATGCCTATCAGCACCTATATTTGAAATGCCTATCGGCAACCATATCTGGAATGCCTATCGGCACCTATATTTGAAATGCCTCTCGGCTTCTATATCTGAAATGCCTATCGGCACCTATTTTTAAAATGGCAATCGGCAACTATATCTGAAATGCCTATCGGCCCCTATATCTGAAATGCCTATCGGCACCTATTTTTAAAATGCCTATCGGAAACTACATCTGAAATGCCTATCAGCACCTATATTTGAAATGCCTATCGGCAACCATATCTGGAATGCCTATCGGCACCTATATTTGAAATGCCTATCGGCTTCTATATCTGAAATGTCTATCGGCACCTATTTTTAAAATGGCAATCGGCAACTATATCTGAAATGCCTATCGGCACCTATATGTGAAATGCCTATCGGCACCTATTTTTGAAATGCCTATCGGAAACTGCATCTGAAATGCCTATCAGCACCTAAATTTGAAATGCCTATCGGCAACCATATCTGAAATGCCTATCGACACCTATATTTGAAATACCTATCGGCTTCTATATCTAAATGCCTATCGGCACCTTTTTTTAAAATGCCAATCGGCAAATATATCTGAAATGCCTATCGGCACCTATATCTGAAATGCCTATCGGTACCTATTTTTGAAATGCCTATCGGAAACTACATCTGAAATGCCTATCAGCACCTATATTTGAAATGCTTATCGGCAACCATATCTGGAATGCCTATCGGCACCTATATTTGAAATGCCTCTCGGCTTCTATATCTGAAATGCCTATCGGCACCTATATCTGAAATGCCTATCGGTACCTATTTTTGAAATGCCTATCGGAAACTACATCTAAAATGCCTATCGGCACCTATTTTTAAAATGCCAATCGGCAACTATATCTGAAATGCCTATCGGCCCCTATATCTGAAATGCCTATCGGCACCTATTTTTAAAATGCCTATCGGAAACTACATCTGAAATGCCTATCAGCACCTATATTTGAAATGCCTATCGGCAACCATATCTGGAATGCCTATCGGCACCTATATTTGAAATGCCTATCGGCTTCTATATCTGAAATGTCTATCGGCACCTATTTTTAAAATGGCAATCGGCAACTATATCTGAAATGCCTATCGGCACCTATATCTGAAATGCCTATCGGCACCTATTTTTGAAATGCCTATCGGAAACTACATCTGAAATGCCTATCAGCACCTATATTTGAAATGCTTATCGGCAACCATATCTGGAATGCCTATCGGCACCTATATTTGAAATGCCTTTCGGCTTCTATATCTGAAATGCCTATCGGCACCTTTTTTTAAAATGCCAATCGGCAACTATATCTGAAGAGCCTATAGCACCTATATCTGAAATGACTATCGGCACCTATTTTTGAAATGCCTATCGAAAACTACATCTTAAATGCCTATCAGCACCTATATTTGAAATGCCTATCGGCAACCACATCAGAAATGCCTATCGGCACCTATATCTAAAATGCCTTTCGGCATTTATATCTGAAATGCCTATCGGCACCTATATTTTAAATGCCTATCGGCAACTATATCTGATATGCCTATCGGCACCTATATCTGAAATGCCTATCGGTACCTATTTTTGAAATGCCTATCGGAAACTACATCTAAAATGCCTATCGGCACCTATTTTTAAAATGCCAATCGGCAACTATATCTGAAATGCCTATCGGCACCTATATCTATAATGCCTATCGGCACCTATTTTTTAAATGCCTATCGGAAACTACATCTAAAATGCCTATCGGCACCTATTTTTAAAATGCCTATCGGCACCTATATCTGAAATGCCTATCGGTACCTATTTTTGAAATGCCTATCGGAAACTACATCTAAAATGCCTATCGGCACATATTTTTAAAATGCCAATCGGCAACTATATCTGAAATGCCTATCAGCACCTATACTTGAAATGCCTATCGGCAATCATATCTGAAATGCCTATCGACACCTATATTTGAAATACCTACCTACCGGCTTCTATATCTGAAATGCCTATCAGCACCTATTTTTAAAATGCCATTCGGCAACTATATCTGAAATGCCTATCGGCATCTATATCTGAAATGCCTATCGGAACCATTTTTTGAAATGCCTATCGGAAACTACATCTGGAATGCCTATCAGCACCTATATTTGAAATGCCTATCGGCTTCTATATCTGAAATGCCTTTTGGCACCTATTTTTAAAATTCCAATCGGAAACTATATCTGAAATGCCTATCGGCACCTAAATCTGAAATGCCTATCGGCACCAATTTTTGAAATGCCTATTATAAACTACATCTGAAATGCCTATCAGCACCTATATTTGAAATGCCTATCGGCAACCATATCTGGAATGCCTATCGGCACCATTATTTAAAATGCCTATCGGCTTCTATATCTGAAATGCCTATCGGCACCTATTTTTAAAATGCCAATCGGTAACTATATTTGAAATGCCTATCGGCACCTATATCTGAAATGCCTATCGGCACCTATTTTTGAAATGCCTATCGGAAACTACATCTGAAATGCCTGTCAGCACCTATATTTGAAATGCCTATCGGCAATCATATCTGAAATGCCTATCGACACCTATATTTGAAATACCTACCGGCTTCTATATCTGAAATGCCTATCGGCACCTATTTTTTAAATGCTTATCGGCAACTATATCTGAAATGCCTATCGGCAACTATATCTGAAATGCCTATCGGCACCTATTTTTGAAATGCCTATCGGAAACTACATCTGAAATGCCTATCAGCACCTATATTTGAAATGCCTATCGGCAACATTATCTGAAATGCCTATCGACACCTATATTTGAAATACCTATCGGCTTCTATATCTGAAATGCCTATCGGCATCTATTTTTAAAATGCCAATCGGCAACTTTATCTGAAATGCCTATCGACATATCTGAAATGCCTATCGGCACCAATTTTTTAAATGCCTATCGGAAACTACATCTGAAATGCATGCCAGCACCTATATTTGAAATGCCTATCAGCAACCACATCTGGAATGCCAATCGGCACCTATATTTGAAATGCCTATCGGCTTCTATATCTGAAATGCCTATCGGCACATATTTTTAAAATGCTAATCGGCAACTATATCTGAAATGCCTATCGGCACCTATATCTGAAATGCCTATCGGCACCTATTTTTGAAATGCCTATCGGAAACTACATCTGAAATGCCTATCAGCACCTATATTTGAAATGCTTATCGGCAACCATATCTGGAATGCCTATCGGCACCTATATTTAAAATGCCTTTCGGCTTCTATATCTAAAATGCCTATCGGCACCTTTTTTTAAAATGCCAATCGGCAACTATATCTGAAGAGCCTATAGCACCTATATCTGAAATGCCTATCGGCACCTATTTTTGAAATGCCTATCGAAAACTACATCTAAAATGCCTATCAGCACCTATATTTGAAATGCCTATCGGCAACTACATCAGAAATGCCTATCGGCACCTATATCTAAAATGCCTTTCGGCATTTATATCTGAAATGCCTATCGGCACCTATCTTTTAAATGCCTATCGGCAACTATATCTGATATGCCTATCGGCACCTATATCTGAAATACCTATCGGTACCTATTTTTGAAATGCCTATCGGAAACTACATCTAAAATGCCTATCGGCACCTATTTTTAAAATGCCAATCGGCAACTATATCTGAAATGCCTATCGACACCTATATCTATAATGCCTATCGGCACCTATTTTTTAAATGCCTATCGGAAACTACATCTAAAATGCCTATCGGCACCTATTTTTAAAATGCCTATCGGCACCTATATCTGAAATGCCTATCGGTACCTATTTTTGAAATGCCTATCGGAAACTACATCTAAAATGCCTATCAGCACATATTTTTAAAATGCCAATCGGCAACTATATCTGAAATGCCTATCAGCACCTATATTTGAAATGCCTATCGGCAACCATATCTGGAATGCCTATCGGCACCTATATTTGAAATGCCTATCGGCAACCATATCTGGAATGCCTATCGGCACCTATATTTGAAATGCCTATCGGCAACCATATCTGAAATGCCTATCGACACCTATATTTGAAATACCTACCGGCTTCTATATCTGAAATGCCTATCAGCACCTATTTTAAAAATGCCAATCGGCAACTATATCTGAAATGCCTATCGGCATCTATATCTGAAATGCCTATCGGAACCATTTTTTGAAATGCTTATCAGAAACTACATCTGGAAAGCCTATCAGCACCTATATTTGAAATGCCTATCGGCAACCATATCTGGAATGCCTATCGGCACCTATATTTGAAATGCCTATCGGCAACCATATCTGAAATGCCTATCGGCACCTATTTTTAAAATGCCAATCGGCAACTATATCTGAAATGCCTATCGGCTTCTATATCTGAAATGCCTATCGACACCTATTTTTAAAATGCTTATCGGCAACTATATCTGAAATGCCTATCGGCAACTATATCTGAAATGCCTATCGGCACCTATTTTTGAAATGCCTATCGGAAACTACATCTGAAATGCCTATCAGCATTTATATTTGAAACGCCTATCGGCAACCATATCTGAAATGCCTATCGACACCTATATTTGAAATACCTATCGGCTTCTATATCTGAAATGCCTATTGGCATCTATTTTTAAAATGCCAATCGGCAACTTTATCTGAAATGCCTATCGGCATCTATATCTGAAATGCCTATCGGAACCATTTTTTGAAATGCTTATCGGAAACTACATCTGGAAAGCCTATCAGCACCTATATTTGAAATGCCTATAGGCAACCATATCTGGAATGCCTATCGGCACCTATATTTGAAATGCCTATCGGCAACCATATCTGAAATGCCTATCGGCACCTATTTTTAAAATGCCAATCGGCAACTATATCTGAAATGCCTATCGGCTTCTATATCTGAAATGCCTATCGACACCTATTTTTAAAATGCTTATCGGCAACTATATCTGAAATGCCTATCGGCAACTATATCTGAAATGCCTATCGGCACCTATTTTTGAAATGCCTATCGGAAACTACATCTGAAATGCCTATCAGCACCTATATTTGAAATGCCTATCGGCAAACATATCTGGAATGCTTATCGGCACCTCTATTTGAAATGCCTATCGGCTTCTATATCTGAAATGCCTTTTGGCACCTATTTTTAAAATGCCAATCGGAAACTATATCTGAAATGCCAATCGGCACCTATATCTGAAATGCCTATCGGCACGTATTTTTGAAATGCCTATCGGAAACAACATCTGAAATGTTTATCAGCACCTATATTTGAAATGCCTATCGGCAACCACGTCAGAAATGCCAATCGGCACCTATATCTGAAATGCCTTTCGGCAAATTTATCTGAAATGCCTATCGACACCTATATTTGAAATGCCTATCGGCACCTATATTTTAAATGCCTATCGGCAACTATATCTGATATGCCTATCGGCACCTATATCTGAAATGCCTATAAGCACCTATTTTTGAAATGCCTATCGGAAACTACATCTAAAATGCCTATCGGCACCTATTTTTAAAATGCCAATCGGCAACTATATCTGAAATGCCTATCGGCACCTATATCTGAAATGCCTATCAGCACCTATTTTTGATATGCCTATCGGAAACTACATCTGAAATGCCTATTAGCACCTATATTTGAAATGCCTATCGGCAAACATATCTGCAATGCCTATCGACACCTATATTTGAAATACCTATTGGCTTCTATATCTGAAATGCCTATCGGCGCCTATTTTTAAAATGCCAATCGGCAACTATATCTGAAATGCCTATCGGCACCTAAATCTGAAATGCCTATCGGCACCTATTTTTGAAATGCCTATCGGAAACTACATCTGAAATGCCTATCAGCACCTATTTTTGAAATGCCTATCGGCCACCATATCTGAAATGCCTATCGACACCTATATTTAAAATACCTATCGACTTCTATATCTGAAATGCCTACCGGCACCTATTTTTAAAATGCCAATCGGCAACTATATCTGAAATGCCTATCGGCTTCTATATCTGAAATGCCTATCGGCACCTATTTTTAAAATGCCAATCGGCCACTATATCTGAAATGCCTATCGGCACCTATATCTGAAATGCCTATCGGCACCTATTTTTGAAATGCCTATCGGACACTACATCTGAAATGCCTATCAGCACCTATATTTGAAATGCCTATCGGCAACCATATCTGGAATGCCTATCGGCACCTATATTTGAAATGCCTATCGGCTTCTATATCTGAAATGCCTATCGGCACCTATTTTTAAAATGCCAATCGGCAACTATATCTGAAATGCCTATCGGCACCTATATCTGAAATGCCTATCGGCACCTATTTTTGAAATGCCTCTCGGAAGCTACATCTGAAATGCCTATCAGCACCTATATTTGAAATGCCTATCGGCAACCATATCTGGAATGCCTATCGGCACCTATTTTTGAAATGCCTATCGGAAACTACATCTGAAATGCCTATCGGCACCTATTTTTAAAATGCTAATCGGCAACTATATCTGTAATGCCTATCGGCACCTATATCTGAAATGCCTATCGGTACCTATTTTTGAAATGCCTATCGGAAACTAGATCTGCAATGCCTATCAGCACCAATATTTGAAATGCCTATCGGCAACCATATCTGAAATGCCTATCGACACCTATATTTGAAATACCTATCGGCTTCTAAATCTGAAAAGCCGATCGGCACCTATTTTTAAAATGCCAATCGGCAACTATATCTGAAATGCCTATCGGCACCTATATCTGAATTGCCTATCGGCACCAATTTTGGAAATTCCTATCGGAAACTACATCTGAAATGCCTATTAGCACCTATATTTGAAATGCCTATCGGCAACCATATCTGGAATGCCTATCGGCACCTATATTTGAAATGCCTATCGGCAACCATATCTGAAATGCCTATCGGCACTTATTTTTAAAATGCTAATCGGCAACTATATCTGAAATGCCTATCGGCACCTATATCTGAAATGCCTATCGGCGCCTATTTTTGAAAT